>JAFEMH010006346.1:0-127114 GCA_022495995.1 Adenophora triphylla var. japonica | reverse complement strand
TCATTACGTACGGAGGAACCGAAGGAATAATGTCCATACAGCGTGTACTATTTGTAGATGGGATCCGGAAATTGTCTGTGTGTAAAAGAGTCCTCCTCAAGATGCGTTAAGATAGTTAACTAATTTGAGAGCAGTCTAGTCTGCATATGAGCTTGAGAAGGCTTGGAAAAGGAACCGGCTCAAAATATGGATTGCCTAATAGATATGTAAGGCTCCGTTTTTTTGAATTTTTTCTCAAATAATTCTTTTTTACTTTTTTATTTATCAAAATGACTCACTGTTCAAACTATTGCTCATAATGTCCATTTTTTTGAAAATCGCTACACCGTGTAATGAAGTTTGACTTGCCCGTTCTGTCAAAACTCGCTACACCGTGTAGCGATTTTAGGTAATTAAATTTAGCCGTTTGAAAATTAATTGTGGCATTTAATTAACCTAAACTCGCTACACCGTAGCGAGTTTGGTCAAACCTAATTAAACTGCTACACGGCCAGAAGCGAGTTTGGATTGAAATTAAATCTTATTTTATTTAATTCTTCTCTTCTCTTCTCTTCTTTCTTTATATATATATATATATATATATATATATATATATATATATATATATATATATATATATATATATATATATTATTTATATATATATAAAATAATAAATAAGAAAGAGGAAGTCCTCTCCTCACGAGAGTGTCCCAAACTTGAAAACATACGAAGATGAATCATTTATTTATAGTAGAAGAAAGATTTGAAAAATGTAGGATACATCTATGTGAGAAACACAAAAATATTTGAATTTAGAGATGGTGGGAAAACAAAATTTCATTTGCTCCAAAATTTCATTTTCCAAATATTCACATGGATCATTATCAGCACATCTTCACAGCAATGGTCCAAATTCATCCCATTCATTTGATTGGCCTTTAATATTCACATGGATTATCAATAAATCAATCTATACCATTAATCTCACTCAAATCCAATATCATTATATATATATTATCATTATATATATATATTTCTTTTAATATTATATACTATTAAAAATATATATATATATAATGATGAATTAGGACCATTGGATTTGAGTGAGATTAATGGTATAGATTGATTTATTGATAATTCATGTGAATATTAAAGGACCAATCAAATGAAAGTGTGTTTTTGTTTTTATGGAATGAATTTGGACCATTGGATGTGATGCATTTAATGGTGAAGATGTTGCTTGGATAATGATCCATGTGAATATTTGAAAAATGAAATTTTTGTTTTTCCCACCATCTCTAAATTTAAATATTTTTTGTGTTTCCCACATACATTTATCCTACATTTTTCAAATCTTTCTTCCACTATAAATAGATGATTCATCTTCATTGTTTTTCAAGTTCCTTTGGGACCTCTCTTAGTGAGAGGACTTTTAAAAGGACTTCCTCTTTCTTATTTATTATTTTATATATATATAAATAATATATATTTATATATATATATATATATATATATATATATATATATATATATATATATATATATATATATATATATATATAATATAGAAAGAAAGAAGGAAGAGAAGAGAAGAGAAGAATTAAATAAAATAAGGGATTTTGCATCTAAATAACTGCACCGTGTAGCGAGTTTGACTAGGGTTGGTCAAACTCGCTACACCCTGTAGCGTGTTTCGCTAAACTTAATTATCCTAAACTCGCTACACGGTGTAGCGAGTTTTGACAAACCCTAATCAAACTCGCTACACGGTGTAGCGATAAAAATATTTTTCGAAAAATGAGATAAAAATATTTTCGACTATCTGTTAGGAAAATGTTTTTCAAAAAATATTTTCATGTGTTTAATGTAAATATTTTTCGATATATATATATATATATATGTATATATATATATATATATATATATGTATATATATACATGTATATATATACATGTATACATGTATACATGTATACATGTATACATGTATACATGTATACATGTATACATGTATACATGTATATATATATATATATATATTAATTATTATTATTATTATAATTATTATAATTACTATTATGATTATTATTATTATTATTATTATTATTATTATTATTATTATTATTATTATTATTATTATTATTATTATTATTATTATTATTATTATTATTATTATTATTATTATTATGATTATGATGATTATTATTATTATTATTATTATTATTATTATTATTATTATTATTATTATTATTATTATTATTATTATTATTATTATTATTATTATTATTATTATTATTATTATTATTATTATTATTATTATTATTATTATTATTATTATTATTGTGATTATTATTATTATTATGATTATTATTATTATTATGATTATGAATATATATATATATATATATATATATATATATATATATATATATATATATATATATATATATATATATATATATATATATATATATATATATATATATATATATATCAGTGACCCAACCCAATTCAACCTTAAATAAAATATTAATTTCTCTCACTTCCATATACACAACTCTCAACCTTATATAATATATACTTCCATCAGTGACCCAAATCTAACCCAACCTTTTAATAAAATATGCCAAAAACTTATAAAAAACGCGTTTTTTTGAACCTTAACAAAAAACGTGTTTTCATTCTCTCTCTCTCTCTCTACCCGTAGCCTCTCTCTCTCTAAACGCAATTCACAGATCGTCTTCTCCAATTTCAATCGCCATCACCGGCGACGTCTCCCCTATCCAAAACCCATTCACTGGCGACCTCCCCCACCGTCTTCTCCGGCTACCATCAACAACCGCCGCTTCATCACTGTTCATATCAAGAATTTAGACAGAGAAATTGAAAATTGAAGTTGCAAAATTGATGAGAAATTGAAGAAGATAGAATGGTTGCGGAGTCGAGCTGTTCACGATTTTGGACAGTTCATCGATAATGACTGGAAAATCCACCGGAAGGTTCTCAATGTTGTAATGGAGCCTTACCCTGATTCAGATTCTGCTTTCAGCCATGCTGTTTCTTCTTCCCTTTCTGATTGGAATATGGAAGGCAGATTATTCTCTCTCACCATAAACCAGCCATTAAGTGAAGCAGGGATCAATAGTCTCAGAAGTCTACTCTCCGCAAAAAACCCTCTTATGCTTGGAGGTCAATTGTTGCTTGGAAATTGTCTCGCCCGTTCTTTAAGCAGTATTGCTTTGGTAAATTGAAAGAATGGTGTTCTTGGGATGTAGGGGAATTTGAGTGCCAGCTTGTGAGTTTTGAAGTGCCAGTATATGTTTTTTTGAGTGCCAGTTCATGTATTTTGGAGTGTCAGTGCTTTTGTTTTTGAATACCAGTTCATTTAGAATTGAGTGCCAGTTAACGTATAATCAAGTGCCAGTTGGTGTATAATAGAGTGCCAGTTAGTGTATAATAGAGTGCCAGTAAGTGTGTAACTGAGTGTCAATGTATTTTTGAATGCCAGTTCTTGTAATTTTGAATGCCAGTTCATGTTTTTTTGAATGCCAGTTCATGTTTTTGAATATCAAGAAAATAATTATCGTGTTTTTGAAAGTGCCAAGATATGCATTTTTGAGTGCCAAGAAATGTGTTTTCAAATGCCAAATTCATGTATTTTTGAATGCCAATTGCTTGTATTTTTTAGAGCAAGCAAAAATATTAGTGTAACAAAGTGCCAGATAGTGTAACAGAGTGCCACATGTGAAGAGTGCCGCTTCATGTATAAAAAGTGCCCGTGTAAAAAGTGCCGCTTCATGTTTATAAAATGCCACCTGAAATCACCGGTCATTTGTAATATTAACACCGGCATTTATCATGGTTGCCAAGAATTACAAAATGCCACCGTTTATTTTGAACATGGTTGCCAGTAATTACAAAATTGCCACCGTTTATTTTGAACAGCTTTTGGAAAACACGTTTTTCCTTATCTTAAGAAAAAACTAGTTTTTTATAAGACCAACTCATAAAATATTTATTTATCTTTACTCCAACTTACCTAAAATACTTATCATTTTATTTTTTTAAATAATGTATTAGTAATAATATTTCTAAAATTACCCGTAAAATTATTAAAAATAATTACCCATACAATTATAAATTCATAATTTAGTTGACAACAAAATGAAAATAAAATAGATAAAATAAAATCAATAATAAATTATAAAAGTTACAAATACAACACTTGAATTTTAAATTACGCATACATAAAGTATAAATATTAGGCTCTATTTATAGATAAAAAAATTATAAATTTTGATATATTTTTTATTTTATTATTTTATATAATTATATAAAATATATTAGTTTTAAATATATATTTATATAAATGCATGTCATCCAATTATTGGGTGACATGTGTACACTTTTTGGTGACCAACTTGGGCCAATTTCAGGTTGGATGGCCGCCCAGGTTGTGATTTTTCATGACTTTTACTTTTTTTTTTCTTGTCTTATTCTATGACCCACATTGGAAGGTCACCAATGTGGGTAGTCTTGTAGAACAAAGATCTTTACTAGGAAGAATGACAGTAGGTCAACTCCGATAGATATTAAATTGGAATTTTATACCTATTCAATGATGTTAGCATCTCCGATAAAAAGTTAAAAGGGTATCAAATTTTGGTGTGATACTAAGGTACTGATGACAGCACGAATTTCGGGGTCTCACTGTATAGGGATATCTGGCTTGTATATTGATTTTTACCTAGAAAACAACAAAGATAATAAGCACAGTTAGAAATCAAGCCGGAGTTTAATCCAACTCAAACATTCGATTGTGAAAGTAAGATCTCTGAGGGTTTATGACCGAGAAATAAGATTTGAAATGTCTTAATGAGTTATGTGTTTAGAGTTTAGACAATGTGACTTACAAATAATGACTTTGCACTTACCTTGTCCATAGGGACAAAGGTTGATATTTATATTAAGAGGGAGCTGCTGATGATTCAGCCCTGTAAAATATCTATGTCTTTAACCTAGGACACGTGTCCGTACCTAGTGTACTTGTACAATAAAGCAAGATTTACTGCAGAGGAATGTCTCTGATTGGACAGATATAGAGGAAACAGATGCTAGTTGGCGCTGCGCCTTATTTGCGTAGTGGGCTCCTGAGCCAGCATTCAATGCGATGGGGACAAGCCGACTTCTTTGCGTCAGCGTAGGTACAGGATTTTATCTGACTTGCTTTGGCTTTAACCGTGAGTCTAATGAAATAACCGAGAAATATGATATGAGACCGTGGTAAATATGTTGAGCGCGGTCATAGATATCGCAGTCATGACAGCCGCGGTCACTTTGCTGACGGTCTAGCTGTCCGCGGTCTTGACTCGGATGATCTTAGAAGATTGCAGTTTTGACTCTATCGCTCTATCTGTCTGCGGTCTTGACTCTAGCTCTCTATCTGTCCGCGGTCTTGACTCTATCGCTCTATCTGTCCGCGGTCTTGACTCTGGCGGTATAGGATATGCCACGTCATACTTGGCCTTTGGACCAGATCGAGCTTTGGCCTGGTCTGAAAGGTCCAGGCTCATCAGTGGCCCCTAGTTTTGAGCGAGGATTCATTTATGGTTTGAGCGAGGAGCTACATATGCTAAGCTTGGTCTGCGGTCAGATCGCTTCTGCGGTCACAAGTGTTGTGTGTTTTCGCTGGTCTTTGCTTAGACTCCCTTACGTGTGGCACATTTAAGGAGCACGTGAGGAGAGTTTGATAAAATTTAGTAGAAGCTTTTGGGCTGCTTCCCGGTTAATCTTGGGTGGTCCCCTTTACTGTTGAAATTCCAGCGCGTGTAAGGTACGAAAACGACGTGTCCCGAATATCAAGGGGCGCCATAAATGCCAACCGGCAATAATTCAGAATTTAAACCCTTTTCGCCGGTTCATGATTCGAGACATGCGATTTGTGGGCTTATTCGGGTCGACCCGTATAGGTAGGCCTATATATTTCAAACCCCTCTCCCTTCATATTCCTTTATCATATTCAGATCTTGAAATCGCCTTTAGAGAAAGAAATATTTGATCAGCTTTTCTAAGCACTTTCTTCCTTCAATCTGTTTTCGTAAGTGATTTTCATTTTCCTCTTCTTTTCATCTATTTGCTCCTTCTATCTCTAGGATGACTTATAAGATTGAGCGCCCTTTAGAGTTGGGTGATGGCACCACTCCTGATACCTTCGTCGTTTGTAAGAAATTGGGTGGTATCTATAGGAAGGTGGCCACCTCTTGTATTAGGTTATCCCTAGAGGCTTTTAAATATTTTTCGGTCAGGTATAACTGGGGAAATTGGGTCCCATCCCAGTTGTGGGAGGCCAAAAAAAAGGATGTGTTTTTGTTATCTCGAGATTTATACCTAGCTATTGAGAGAGAAATCCTTGAGAGCCTTTGTTCTTGTGTCTTGAAGATCAGAGATTGATCATTCGAGATTGATTTTGTGTTTTTGTTATTCTTAGACTAGAACTCGGTTTTGATCTTTAGTTCTTTATTTTCTTTTCATTGTAAGTGGTTTCTTTACAACCTGCTATCTAGTAATGTTGTGCTTTTATGAAAAGGTTTCCAGCAAGAAGTTTATTGCTGAAGTTTTAATTATTCCGTTGCATTTATATTCTGTTCTTTTTAAGTTATTTTTTTCTGGAAAAAGTTGTTTGCTTTGTTGTGCTGACACTTGTGTGCACAACTGTACACACAAGTCATCGCACAATTGGTTACAGTCCTAACTACAATTCTTTCAGAATCCAATCCAAGGATTTGGATACCATGACTGTTGATGATCTTACTGGATCATTGCAAAAACGTGAAGAAATAATGGTTAAACCCACTCAAGAGACGGTGCAACATGCTTTAAAAGCAAAGCTTTTATTGTGTGAGAAGGAATCGGGCCATGTAACATCCCAAAGAGGACGAGGACGTGGAGGAGGCCGAGGCCAAAGCCAAGGTAGGGGTCGTGGTAATGGTAGAGAACGAGGAAGAGGTCCAAGAGGAGGAGGTAGACAAAATCAACAGAGATATGACAAATCCAATGTTGAATGTTATAATTGTCATCAATTTGGGCATTATGCTTGGCAATGTAGAAATGATGTGGAGGAGACAAGTAATCTTGTGGAGATAAATGAAGAAGATGAATGTACACTCGCCGAAAAATTAAATTTAAGGAGTCGCCACGCCGTTTTAAAGGAAACATTGAAAACCATTTTTGAAAGAGAAAATGGGTTCGGGGGTCAGGTTACGTGTTGGGAAGAACTGAGAGTTCACCCAACACGCCTCGTCCGTAGATGAGTCTTTCTATGTTCAACATTCAAAACATTCAAACGTGTGTTGAAATTGTATGTGACAAAATATGTATAAAATGCATATTAATGCTTCATTTTATTGCTCAAATGAAGAAATACAAGTTGTGAGCCCTTTACTGTGGGAGGCCACATCCCACTTTACAACGAGGAAGAACAGAACTTACAACTGAAGAGGACCTTCTGCAAAGGGCTAATTGGGTCGCGTGACACAGGACACCACATGTCCAATTGTGTCGCGTGACACTACAAGCCACCTTACAGAGGTCTTACAAGTCTCAAACTGCAGAACACAATCACTTCAAATGAGTGTGGATATTGAGAATCCACACTCTGTTTTGAGTCACAAGTGAACCAGATAAACGAGTTACAACTGAAATGATGATCCAGATAAACAACTTAAAACTGAACTAGTGATCTCTGCAGAGGGGCTTCTTGTGTCGCGTGACACAGGACTCCACATGTCCAATTGTGTCATGTGACACAGGGTACCAATCTACTGGAACCTCACAATTCAAAACCAGAATCCACAGATATCAATCCATATCAACTTAGAACAACCAATTAACTCAGGAAACAATGAATCCACAACTATTCGACCAAGGGGGTGTGGATATGGGGAGATCCACACTCCCTTGATGAACAAGCAACAAATATGGTTCAAATCACATCATGAACAACAATTAAACAATGCACAGTAGATTAAACAGAGAGATTGCGATTGCCACCTGATAATTAAAGCGGATGGAGCTTAATTATCAGGTGGATGAACAGGAATTGAAGTGAATTGCAAGGAGAAAATATAAGAGAGAGATATGGGGAAGGGAATTCGTTACCATTGTAGTGTCCACAATCTCTACACCAAGTTAGGTGTAGAGATCTTCGAATCAGCTGCTGGAATGCTGATTTGAGCACAGACGGAGTGCTGACTTCAGATCCTCAATGGTATGGAGTATGTGAAGGTAGATGGGTGGATTGGATGATATAGAAGGATTGAATTGAGGGAATTAGTTTATGTTTTGTGTGGAAGGAGGAGAGAGAGTGGCTTCTGGCGTAAATTTGGCAGAGTGACTTTAGGGAGTGGAAAAGGGATCCTGAAATGAGAGGTGCAGGGCTCTATTTATAGCTGCAGATGATGGGCATATTGTGTCGTACGACCTCCTGCAACCATTTTTCATGGCTCGAGTTGTCGCGTGACACAACATGTCACTAACCGTTTCTGGCGCCAATTTGCCATTCTGGAACCTTCCAAGGTAATTCCTTAAAGGTCCAAAATTGTTTAATTCCCTGTAGGTCCTTTTGTATGGAAAAATTACTTAACAGTACTCCCTTCGCGGGAAACTTATAAAAAGTTCCCGAGAGTATTTGAATGGACCGGGAATTTACCAAAATGCCCCTAGTGCAATTTTATTATATTAAAAGGCACTCATAAAGGGTCGCGAATTGGATTGGCGTACTCATAGAGCCCCTCGGCAACGTCACTTATGGAAGAAGTGAGGTTGTCGACAAGAAGGACCCAATCCCAATGAGCGGCTGGGGATATGGCAGACGGAGGAAAATGATTGGTGAGATCGGATGGCTGGACCTTTGAAGAAAGGATTCCTACGTATCCCTGGTGGGAATCAAGCAGGTCGTAGTTCTGGCAAGTGAGAGCGTACGGCGTCTCGAACCGAAGTGACAATGACATGAGACATACGGTGTCTCCAACCGAAGTGAAAATGACGTGAGACCTACGGTGTCTCCAACCGATTTGAAGATGACGTGAGACCTACGGTGTCTCGAACCGATTTGAAGATGATGTGAGACCTACGGTGTCTCCAACTGATTTGAAAATGACGTGAGACCTACTGTGTCTCGAACCGAAATGAAAATGAGGTGAGACCTACGGTGTCTCGAACCGAAATGACAATGAGGTGAGACCTATGGTGTCTACAACCGAAATGATAATGAGGTGAGACCTACGGTGTCTCCAACCAAAATGACAATGAGGTGAGACCTACGGTGTCTCCAACCAAAATGACAATGAGGTGAGACCTACGGTGTCTCCAACCGAAATGACAATGAGGTGAGACCTACGGCGTCTCCAACCAAAAAGATAATGAGGTGAGACCTACGGTGTCTCCAACCGAAGTGACAATGAGGTGAGACCTACGGTGTCTCCAACCGAAGTGAAAATGACGTGAGACCTACGGTGTCTCCAACCGAAATGACAATGAGGTGAGACTTACGGTGTCTCCAACCGAAATGACAATGAGGTGAGACCTACGGTGTCTCCAACCGAAATGACAATGAGGTGAGACTTACGGTGTCTCCAACTGAAATGATAATGAGGTGAGACCTACGGTGTCTCCAATCGAAGTGACAATGAGGTGAGACCTATGGTGTCTCCAACCGAAGTGAAAATGAAGTGAGACCTACGGTGTCTCTAACCGAAATGATAATGATGACATGATGATCTGTAGCTTGAAAGAGATATGTGTTCATACCTGTGCTGTGCTCACCTATAGTTGTCGGAGGGACTGATGCTACGGCTGA
Organism: Adenophora triphylla var. japonica; assembly: GCA_022495995.1. Taxonomy (NCBI): domain Eukaryota; kingdom Viridiplantae; phylum Streptophyta; class Magnoliopsida; order Asterales; family Campanulaceae; genus Adenophora; species Adenophora triphylla. The sequence goes on along the minus strand of JAFEMH010006346.1, from coordinate 117,276 downwards.
TGATCGTGGAGGGTTGTAGCTGCCGGAGGGTCTTAGGCTACAACTGCTGATGATTGTGGCTGCCGGAGGGTCTTATACCACTGTTGTTGATGAATTGCTGGTTTGCCGTGCCAGGAACGGTCTTTTGTTGATGATTTTTCGTCCACTCATGGGGAGTTTGATGAAGACGTGTCAGTACATACAGGCCTTGATGAAAGTGCGCCCATGAGAACAGGCTTTTGACGATGATTTGCCCATGAAAATGGGTTTTGATGATAACTCGCCGTTCAGAACGAGCTTTGATGTTGCTGAGACTGATGAGCATTATTGCTTGGAGTTTGGGGCAGCTGAAGTCTTTTTTTACAAGCATTGCTTGGAGACTGAGGCAGCTAAGGCTCTTTCAGATGATGCTGATGAAGATGATAAAGGCATAATATGACACCTGCAGGATTTGAAATCTTCGTCCAGATTGTGATTTGAGGAATCCCCACGATCAGATTATGATCACTTGATAATTGTACCCTGTGAGGGGATGGAAGTGAAACACACACTCTAGGCACTTTGCATTTTATTCACTTGATTTTTGCTTATGCATTATTGTCTTTTGTTGCACGATCCATCTCGGATGGGGATGAAAATGGAATGAGGATTTTGCACGGCTCGACGAGCTGATATGTATGTAGCAATTATGCTTATGATGGATTTATGATGGAATGACTGTGTACATGATGGGGTGAACCCTCTCCCATTGAGGTAGGGAATGTATGAGTTATGATTGAGGAAAGTATGGATGATAGGGTGCAGACTAGGCAAGTCGGGGCATACCCGGGAGTACAGATTGCAGCAGATTGACTCGTTGCTGATAAGAACAATGTGTGTCGAGTGTCCGAGACGACGAGCAGCAGCGGAAGTGTAGAGAATGCCCTGTCTTTGAAGAGATGATTAGGCGAAGCCCCAGTTCTTGATGAGGTGACCATGGCGAAGCCCCAGTTGATAATGCAAAGAAAACCCGGAGGGAATCTGGTATGGAGAGCCTTGAGAGAACAGCTTAACCAAGCCCCATCTTGATGAGATTCAGTGCAACCTTATTGCAACAGAGTCATCTTGTGGCCAAGGAGGCAACCTGTCATTTCAGACCTTAGTCAATCAGTCAGTGGACAAGACTCAGAAATGTTTACGTGCAGGGGCATATCTTTCGAAAAGTGGGGATGAATCCCGATTTTGTATATCACACTCGCTTTGGGTTTGACTCTTTTGAGAGAGTATAAGCGTCACAAGGTGTGAAAAAGTGTATGGAAGCCCATGCTGACCGAAAGACAGTGTTTGGCTCTATCTTCATATGATGTAGAAAGAGAAGACTTGTCGAGACACTTGAAAACTTGTCTTATTCGTGATGATCACAAGGCTGCTTAAAACCCTTTATTGATGTTCGGGTTATTGAACCACTAATCCAGATATGAACAATTATTTTGATTAATCACGAGGAGAAAACCAACTGATATCGAGAATCAAACTCGGAAAGATGGAACAAAGGATCTGTATATAGGGACGGCCCTTAAGGAGACCGGATTTTCTAAGATTTGTTTGTGATTTCGACCAGACCATTTCTGGTTGCCTACGTTCCCCTCCTTGGGAGGAGCTCAGGTCGCCGTAGTTAGGGCAAATCCCGATTGGAAAATGGAAACTCGAGGATCTCTTGAGAACCAGAAAGTTGAAATACATGTCTCCTCGGAGTGTCAATGAGAGACACGGATGCAAAGCCCCAGTGGGACATTCGCGGGAAGTGTTTTTCGAAGGAGAAATGAAATATGCTCACATGAAGTGTCGAATGAATGGATTGAATTTGCACAATCTTTGATTGATGATCTTGAACCGAGGTGGATTAGGCTCCGATTTAAGCAAGCAATGAAGCATTAATCTGATTTAGATCTCAAAGATATTTAGAATGAAATTGCTATCCGGTAGGAACTGTAGCTGGGTTTCAGGGCTTCGATCGGCCATTGGGTGATTTGGAGCATTGATTGTCATGACCTCTTAAGATGAGAGGTCGGCTAGGTTTTTTTACTGACTGAACCTCTGAAGATGAGAGGTTGGCTTTCAAGGATGTGTTTGGGATTTCTAAGGAGAGGATATTGATTGCCTCTAAGAATGAGAGGTCAATTTTTTTGATTTTGGCCAAAGGCAAGGGTAACGGTAATGGGAATATCCTCTAAAATCGAGAGAATGGCTTAGGATTGGTTTTGGTAATGGGAATATCCTCTAAAATCGAGAGGATGGCTGGAAATTGGTCAAGGTGTTGGTGAGAGGAAATTCGAGCTATCGAGAACTTTTGTGAACTTGTGAGCATTCGGGCTCCTTTTGAACATTGGAGAGCTTCTTGAGAAGTCGGGAACTTTTGCTGAATTGTGAGGATCTAAATTCCTTCTTTTGAAAAGCCTCTTGAGATGTTGAGGATTCTTACTGAACTATGAGGATTTGAAATCCTTCTTTTGATAACTTGGAAGGCCTCTTGAGGAGTTGAGGACTATCTTTGTCCTTCCTTCATGGCTTGAGTATTTTATGCATCGCCGACTCTCGAATCTAACTTTTTGGCATTGCTTGGACTTCTCTTAGCATGGAGCAAAGATGATGGCTAAACAGGGTTTCAAAACTCGCCGATCTTGAAATGAAAAGGTATTATTTGGTGAGGGTGAGGTAATGACTTTCCTATGGGTGAAAGGTTTCAACTGCAATCCCTACCGGGTGATCTAAACGAGATTAAATCTTCATTGCTTGCTTAAACTTATTTGAGGAAGATTCATGCAAATTCTTTGAGCGACTGGACGATGAGTACGATGAAAGAGATGTGAGCATATGAGATGCAAGATGGGGAGTTGATAAGCCCCAATTTAAGAAGGATATCAGTTGAGTTTCTCACTCCGATTAATTTAAATATTGGTCATTTCACTGCATTAGTAATTGAGCAGCACAGGTGATCATTTAGAATAAAACTATTTCAACTAAATGTGACGTAGGTGTGCAAGTGATGCCGAGCCTAGCAAGAAAAGAATCAAAGATTTTTATTACTACAAAGCAAAAACTGGTCCAACTTGGACTCGACAAACTCATGACAACGTAAAGGACACTCTAGAACCTATGACGCTGACTGACTGACTTCTCCGTCTTCAGAATGGAGAGCCTCCGGGCTTCTGCTGATATCACGGACGAGGATTGGTGACAACATTGGGGCGAGCCTTCTCAACCTTTCCATCATCATCAAGTCTTTGAATGGCCTTCTTCAAATGGATGCACTCATTGGTGATGTGGCCCGGATACTAGTGATATTGGAAATACTTGCCATGATCCAAGTCCGGATTGGGTTTGGTAGTGTTGTAGTTATCATGTGGCCTGATCATTCCCTTTCGAACTAATCCGTTGAAGGCCTCTTCAGTTGTCATTCCGAGATCATCAAACCGATATCGTTACGGGCGTAAACCGCCGCTTCTTACGGTCCCTTGTCTGGAGATTATTGACACTGTTGTCGATAAACGTCTCCTTTGTTTTAGGGGTTGTTGGAGTTGTCACTCTGTACCGAGAGCCACCACCATTATCAGCATTGACATTTGGAGCAAGATTGAAGAGTCGATTCTCGCTACGAGCTCCCATTCCAACCATTTCTCTCAAGTTAGGATACCAACCACTTCCTATAGCTTCACGGAGAACTGGATTCACACATGACAAAAAGATGTCTTTCTGATCTTGCAAAGGGATTGGCTCAGAAAGCTCATTCATCTTAGCGTTCCACCTCTTGTAGAATTCGGTGATTGATTCATCCTGTTTCTGAATTGTACCGACCAAGTCGTCTCTAGTTGTGCGCCATTCAAGGTTCCCACGGTACTTTTCAAGAAAAGCCTCAGTGGTCGACTCCAAGTAGATCGAGCTTCTGGCTTAAGGGTTAGAAACCATGTCAAGGCAGGTCCCTTGAGTGTGAGATGAAAGTGCTGAGCCATAAACTCGGGAGTACAACCCATCGCCCCCATAGTCATCACATATGTGTTAACATGAGTTTTTGGACATGCCGTCTCGTCAAACTCCATCTTTGGCATTTTGAACTTGTGAGGGAGGAGTTTTACTTGTCCTAGATCAACCACTTTAAGCCCACTTGATCCTACAGTCAGCTTGTCAATTTGCTGCTGCATCTGTTTTAACAACGCGGTAACCTCTGGGGTCATCCCTGGAAGCTGAGGAATAGAGGGAGCAATAGTTGAATAAGGTTCAAAGCTGGCTGATTGGAAGAGAGACGGCTGAACTGACCAAGATGCTGGAGCTGGGAAATGATTAAACTGACCGATTGGAGAATTTTGATTCTGCGGAAAAGCACTAGCAGCCATGTAAGGAGTTGACCCCGGATGTTGCATAGATGATGAACCAAATCCGAAAGATGTACCCATTAAAGGCTGAGACATCCATCCCTGAGGTTGAGGCTGACTAGCAGGAAACTGCAGAAAATCATCCTGGCTGAACTGATTTCCGGAGTAAGGGTGCTGATTCTGTTACTGGGCGTTACCCTGGAAGTGAGGACCATGAAACTGACCCTGCTGATATTGAGAACCTGGAAACAACAAACCCTGACTGCTCGGAAGATGGGATTCATCTAAACCAAAATTTGTTCGAGGGCTTGATTGCATACCCTGACTCGTAACTTGAATTGGATGATATGCTGGAGCAAAGGGAGGAAGGGAGACATTTCTGGCCTCAACATCAAACTCGTTGGTATCGGTAATCTCCTCATAAGTCCCATCAGCACATCGGATCACAACAATATCACGGCTTCTCATCGCTTCTACGAACTTAGAGTGTGCTGCCTCTTCTCTAGCTTTAGCGGCTTGAGTGAGTAACTGAGCCTCATGCTCTCTAGCTAGAGCGGCTTCCAAAGCAGTCCTCATCTCTTCCATGGACAAATCATGCATGCCTTTTTGACCCGCGGCAGATGAACCCCCAGATTGAGTGGTCATACCATTCTCTGCACTAGACATCTCTGCAACTGTGACTGCTTCCTGAATGTGGACCAAACTAGAGTCGGGAATCGGATCGCGCACCCAACTTGCCTTAACTGGAGAGGAGAGCGTGTGTATAAGGCAGAGGATAGAGAACCTTGAAGAGGTATGGGAGAGGGAATAGTATGGAAGGAGATGGACTCATGCAACATCTTATTAATGTTCAAGTAGAAATCAGTGTCTTTTAAATCCTAGGAACGGTTGGAAAAGGGGGAAAATCTTTATTCACGCAATCTAGACCTCGGAGAAACCTAGGGACACATAATCCAAAAATATACCAAATGTATTGATTAAAAATTAATAATAGGCGATAATACCTAAATAAAACCAAAGCATTTATGGGACGAACGAGCAATCCCAATTTCTGGAGAAATTTGGACAGCATAATGGGTATTCTTGAAGAAATTCAAGGAAAAATCCGACATGACCTCTCGTCGGTGCATGTTGACAAACCGACATGATATCTCATTAGAACATGTCATGAGAGCGACATGTCCTTACATGAAACCATGTTGCATTGGCAACATGCCCACACGTGCTAAGTTTTGGGATAGGTATGAAAGCCTTTTATTAATTTTGAAACAATTCATTTTATTGTATTTGAAAATGGCGTGTCAAAACCAACCGTTGGGTAAGGTTAAAAGTGTGGCGCCACCTATGATGCGCTAGGGGGATAGGTTTGATTTCAGGCGCTCAAGCATAGGTGAATTACATGGCCGTCCGTGATGCCGTCAATCGCACCCATGGGTTCTAGATCTATGTGATGTAGTGTGCGGATGACTATCTTCCTTTATTTGCGAAAATGATTTTTTTTTTATTTGAAAAAGGGGGAGAAATGAAAAACAACACACTCACACTAAACCCCACATAGCACAATAATCAAAATGATCATGAATTTTGACCATGGGGACTGGCCACAATCACAAACTGCACCAGAGTCTAACACCTGCAAAGTGACCACTTATGTCGCGTGACACAGGACTGATGAAGTCAGTTCTGTTGCGTGACATAAGGATCCCTATATCCAGAATCTAAAAAACAAGCAACACTAGCCCCAATCTCCAAGCAAATGATATGGCTCAACCCCAAGCACCAGCACAACAAAGCAAGAAGCAAGGACAACAAACAAAGCATATAAGATGCATACAACACATATAATGCCACAAACAAAACACACACGAATGAATGGAATGAATGTTGAACAAACACGAAAGTTTGAACCACTTTTGAAAACAGGTTTCAAGTCCCCAGCAGAGTCGCCACTGAATGTACGCTCGCCGAAAAATTAAATTTAAGGAGTCGCCACGCCGTTTTAAAGGAAACATTGAAAACCTTTTCTGAAAGAGAAAATGGGTTCGGGGGTCTGGTAACGTGTTGGGAAGAACCGAGAGTTCACCCAACACGCCTCGTCCGTAGACGAGTCTTTCTATGTTCAACATTCAAAGCATTCAAACGTGTGTGCAAATTGTGTGTGACAAAATATGTATAAAATGCATGTTAATGCTTCGTTTTATTGCTCAAAGGAAGAAATACAACTTGTGAGCCCTTTACTGTGGGAGGCCACATCCCACTTTACAACGAGGAGGAACAGAACTTACAACTGAAAAGGACCTTCTGCAAAGGGCTAATTGTGTCGCGTGACACAGGACACCACATGTCCAATTGTGTCGCGTGACACTACAAGCCACCTTACAGAGGTCTTACAAGTCTCAAACTGCAGAACACAATCACTTCAAATGAGTGTGGATATTAAGAATCCACACTCTGTTTTGAGTGACAAGTGAAGCAGATAAATGAGTTACAGCTGAAATGATGAACCAGATAAACAACTGAAGTAGTGATCTCTGCAGAGTGGCTACTTGTGTCACGTGACACAGGACTCCACATGTCCAATTGTGTCGCATGACACAAGGTACCAATCTGCTGGAACCTCACAATTCAAAACCAGAATCCACAGATATCAATCCAGATCAAGTTAGAACAACCAATTAACTCAGGAAACAATGAATCCACAACTATTCGACCAAGGGGGTATGGATATGGGGATATCCACACTCCCTTGATGAACAAGCAACAAATATGGTTCAAATCACATCATGAACAACAATTAAACAATGCACAGCAGATTAAACAGAGAGATGGCGATTGCCACCTGATAATTAAAGCGGATGGAGCTTAATTATCAGGTGGATGAACAGGAATTGAAGTGAATTGCAAGGAGAAATATAAGATAGAGATATGGGGAAGGGAATTCGTTACCTTTGTAGTGTCCACAATCTCTACACCAAGTTAGGTGTAGAGATCTTCGAATCAGCTGCTGGAATGCGGATTTGAGAACAGACGGAGTGCTGACTTTAGATCCTCAATGGTATGGAGTATGTGAAGGTAGATGGGTGGATTGGATAAGAGAGAAGGATTGAATTGAGGGAATTGGTTTGTGTTTTGTGTGGAAGGAGGAGAGACTGGCTTCTGATGTAAATTTGGCAGAGTGACTTTAGGGAGTGGAAAAGGGATCCTGAAATGAGAGGTGTAGGGCTCTATTTATAGCTGCAGATGATGGGCATATTGTGTCGTACGACTTCCTGCAACCATTTTCCATGGCTCGAGTTATCGCGTGACACAACATGTTACTAACCGTTTCTGGCGCCAATTTGCCATTCTGGAACCTTCCAAGGTAATTCCTTAAAGGTCCAAAATGGTTTAATTCTCTGTAGGTCCTTTTGTATGGAAAAATTACTTAACAGTACTCCCTTCGCGGGAAACTTATAAAAAGTTCCCGGGAGTATCGAAATGGACCGAGAATTTACCAATATGACCCTAGTGCAATTTTATTATATTAAAAGGCACTCAAAAAGGGTCGCAAATTGGATTGACGTACTCACAGAAGAAGCAAGTCCTTCCTTACTTCTCGCTTGCAAAATCAATCAAAAAGAAGAAACGGATAAGCGGTATCTTGATTCCGGCGCCAGCAATCAGATTTGTGGAGGAGAAATTTGTTTGTGGATCTTGATGAATCAATTGGTGGAAAGTTCACTTTTGGAGATTCTTCTCAAGTCCAAGTCAAAGGAAAAGGTACAATTTTAATTCAGTTGAAAGATGGTAGTCATCAATTCATTTCTAATGTTTGTTATATGCCGAAATTGAGAAGTAACAATTTGAGTTTGGGACAACTTTTGGAGAAAACTATGATATTCACCTGAAAGATAGTTCCAATGACAAAAAACAGGATGTTTTTGTTAAATATTCAAAGTGGTGTCCAAATATGTTTGAAAGCTTGCTTTAAAGAACCGTCTTGGTTATGGCATATGAGGTTTGAGCATTTAAATTTTGATGGGTGGAAAGTGATGTGTAAAGAAAGAATGGTGAAGGGTTTGCCTACCATATTCCATCCAAATCAAATTTGTGAAGGATGTATTCTTGGTAAACATTCAAGGAAGAGTTTTCTGAACGAGTCTTTGTCAAGGGCTCAACATCCACTGGAGTTGGTTCATTCTGACGTGTGCGGACCTATCAAGCCATCTTCGCTGGGTAAGAATAATTATTTTTTGCTTTTTATTGATGATTATCACTACTACATTTCTGAGCTAATGTAATGCCAATTTTCGTTGCAGTAGGGCCAAAAAACTGTGACATTAGGCCTAATGTAATGCCAAATGGTGTTGCATTCTCTTGCGTTGCATTAGGTCTAATGCAACAACATAGTAAGCTAATGTAACCCCAGAACTTTGGCGTTGCATTAGGTAAATACCTGATGCAATGCCAATTTTAAAACTACAAGAACACCTAATGCAACGCCAAAAAGTAGATGAGTACCTAATGCAATGCCAATTTAAAAAGTAGTTGAATACCTAATGTAACGCAAAAAATTAGATGCACACCTAATGTAATGGCTGTTGTTATGTATCAATATTGATTACTAATAGTAATATATATACAATTAAATAATAAAAAATATTATATAAAAAATTAATTGACATGATAATTAACATGTATTGACAAACTTCATTCCCAAAAGATACATAATATATATATGTACACATGACAACGTGTCATCGACACATACTAATTACATAATATAAGTGATAAAATCCTAACAAGTTTTTAACATAACAAAGAAAAGTAGATAAGTTCCATCGACACATAGTAATTACAAACACCAAAAGATGCACCAACAAAACAAAGCCTCCACCATGTTGGATTGTAATGCTTCCAATGCTAACTATGAACCTGCAAGTGAAAATACAACTAATTAGAACAACAAAACATGGCTGTAAACTTTAAATATATATAGAGAGAGTCATCCTGTCAGTTCTTGGCACAAAACCATTACAAATTAGGTGATCTCTCACAAAGTTGCAGTAAAAAAGGGACTTAGTTGTTCCTGCATAAAACACATGGTAAATACGTGTCCAAAATACATTTCCAAACCAAAACATCCACTTAAGGACTCCCCTTGACCCAATAAAAGAGTTATTTCTGCATCCCTAATAACTTCTTCAAAATAAAAAGAACAAAACTCGAGCTCCCCTTGTTAAAACTCGAATTTGAAAAAGAAACACGCAGCTAGAAAATCAATTAACTCGAGTTTGGTCAACCAAATTTGCTCAAACTAGAATTCAAGAAAAAAGCTCAATCTCTATTGAAAGAGCCCACTTCTACACGTTGAAATCAGTATTAACATTCTGTACAAGATAGTTCAGTCCCTAGACAAACTTTTGCAACTGAGAGAAATTCTACACACTAAACAGCAGCAGCTCCACTCATTTTTGTCCCTCTTGCTAATTTTTTTTTTGCCACAAGAGCTAAAACAGTAGCCCAAGTAGCAGCGTAAACATAAACATAATCTCAGCTGGCTTCCCAAGTAGCAGCATAAACATAAACATAATCCCAGCAGCAGCTCAATCTCAATTTTTTTTGTCCCAATGAGAGAAATCCACTCATTTTTGGGACGAAGGGGGTACATAAACATAATCCCAGCTGGCTTCCCATTTACAAACAAATATATATAACCCTCATTTAAAATCTCTAGGATTTTCCTAAAACAAAAAGACAACATAATGGTACCGACTAGCTCTGTTAATGATTCTCATAAAACTAACCAAACAATACCCATTTCAATGTCAAAATACCAGTTTAAGCAACACTTTATAATTCATACCAGTTTTAGAAAAATCATACTATACCTGATGGGTGTGCCCAGTTTCCAACCTCCACTCAACCTCGATTATCTCAATTGCTCTCCGTCTGATCCATTTTGAGAATACGTAGATTAAAAAACAAACTTTAAAACATTTAAAACTAAATATATTGTCTAAAAATAACATCCACCATCACATTTAACAAACTATTCATGTCTTACTAAACTTGTTCAAGAACCATTCTACATATGTTCAAAAATCAATAGTCTAAGGGTATATACTCCCTCTAGAGCACAAACCAAAAGAAAGATCAAGTAACCATACTAATTATAATCCTGATGCTTACCCATCTCATCTTCCCCCATCTCATCATCACTTGTCTCAGAATCATTAGTACCCATCTCATCAGGTGTCTCATAATAATCATCACCTATCTCATCATCACCATGATTTGTAGGAGAACTATTATATAATTTCAAGCCAGGATCATCAACTCCATTCACAGGATCTGCACTCCATTCACAGGATCTGCAGGCTCCAATCCATTTGCCTCATGTAATTTGTTTGCATAAGTTTCCTATAAGAAAAATATGCAAAAATTTCTTGTTAGCTAATAATGTAACCTAGAGCATCGGTTTTACTTCTATAATATGAATACAGGCCAGATAAACACTAAGCTTTGTAGTACACCCACAGAACGAACTGAAGTACAGAACGAACCGAAGTACAGAACGAACCGAAGTACATTACCCAGAGCATCGGTTTTACTACTATTATGTACAGCGTCCGTTCCAAAAAATAATCTCTCTTTTTCTTTCGGTTTGTTCTGAAAATATCGGTACTATTTCAAGAAAGTACAAGCAAGTAAAGCACCGTTGCAAAAAGTTTAACCTGCCAAAATAATGAGAACAAAAATTGACAATTTCCTAAAAATCAAAAAAATCACAAGTAGTTATTCTAAATCAAATTTTACAACATAGGTAACTACAGTAAGCTACTGCAACTTCATAATTAAGCAAATTCAACTAAACTGGGCGCATTCGGCAGAGATCTGAAGATAATGAACATACATGGTTTTGACCAATACGATTAAACACAAAAATACATTCACACAGAGTTTAGGCGAATACGATTGCAATTCAATTTCTATGAATCCGGTTCATAAAACAACTAATTCAACCAACAAGATCGAAAGGATACCTTTTTCGAATCTAAGCAGCCAAATGACAGAATCATCCCAGCTTTCCTAGCATAAGCAAAGATCCCACCTGCTTCAATAACAGGCCCAAAGTGCATGCTTACTTGATGATCCATCAAAAGAATGAAAGGCAGAATCAAGAACTAGGCTCATATGAATAATTACGGTAAAATGAACCCTTAAAGCTCACCTTTTCCTTATGGCATCATACTTCCCATTCTCACATACGGATGTATAAACATTTCCAAGAAGAAAACATTTTGCCTCCTTAAGAACCTGAGACCAGTTATGATCATTACAACTTGAATCAACTTAAGCATCTACAAATGAAAAGAAAAAAAAAAAGAGGGAGAAGAAGAAGAAGAAGAAGAAGAAAGAATGAAAAAACTTGAATTACCTTCGAAAGTAATGACATGGCATCTAGAGCAGTTTTAAGAAGAATAATTCTTGATATTAGAAGTTGGCTCTTTCTAGCATTAGGCGCAAGACTTCATTAGTTACTTTCTTTGGCTTGAAGCAGAAGTGACAAAGGACCCTGTCTGCATGAAAGGCATGAATAAGCATCTGCATCTGGAGCTAACATATTATACATAATAGATATATGAGCAGAAAAAATCCAAAGACATATCACTAACTTTTTCTTCAAATACTTACCAGTTTCTTTTGGGAACTTTCGAAGAGTCTGTGATAGGCCATAGAACAGCTGCCCATTGATCATCAATTCATCCTTGTGATGAGTACCACATAATGAAATTAATCAAGTAATTAGTGCAGCTTTATCTTAAAAGAGTCTAGTTATATGTTTAATCTGCTAGAGTATGACCAAGATGAAGCTGGGAACAGAAACTAGTGCCACGGAGATAATTAACTAAGATTGCTTTATTTTGCCATATTCTTCAGATTGCTTAACAAGAAAATAGTATACAATGCACAAAATCAACATTCATCTCTTTAGTGTAAGTTCCTCAGATAACCTACCATTAGCAAGACCAATCAACCTGAATTTCAGGAAACAGTAAATCTCAGGCACAAACTTTCCTGATATCCTGGTCCGTTTGAGTAAATACTGTCACTTATTTACAGTATAACTTCTGTCTAAAATTACCACCAACGAGGAAATGTTGTTTTAAAAACAGGAAACTATCTGATGAGATGATAAATGACATCCAAATTTTAGAATTGGACTACAATTGTACCAAATTAGTGTGAGTAGGGTGTGGGATAGCAACCTAACTGAGCATGACCACAGCAGGCTATGCATTACAATGCATGAGAAGCAAAAGGGTCTTTCAGAGAATGACTTGTCTCACTACCATTAAAGTGTTTCTCATTTAAGTTTCTCCCCTAAACCTGCATTCTGCATCTCTCTCTCTCTCTCATTCTCATATTGTAATGTCAGTCTTGAGGCATGGGAGTCATGTCATAGTCACCTAAGATTCCCAATATCCATCTACAGACTACAGACACTTAGAATTAAGATAATTGTTGATAAAATAAGAAAATGAATATTTCAGACTATAGAACAAGGTTGGCTAATTCCAAAAACAGTGTATAATTGTTCATCCACAAGGTTCACCAGTAACACCATATAATTCTATTCATGCACTGGAAATTGACTTTAATTTGGTAGTTGCATTTTCCCTTAAAATGGTAATGAACTGGGAAAAAACACAAGGAAAGTTTATAAAGGCTTCTAATAGCATACGTATGCAATTTTTAAGGTAAAAGAGTTCTAACTCAAGCGACATTCATTCATATGAAAGGTCAGAGTAGTTAGCATGATCAGCTCGCTAGGCCCTTCTAGAGGTGGAGTAGTTAGCATGATCAGCTAGCACTTCATTTCCTACATTGTCATTAACCCATTCATTCCTGGGGGCCCCTCTAGGGGTCAAGTAGTTAGCATGACCAGCTCGCTCTTCACTTCCATGGTAACGATCAAGGTTCTTATACACCCCAAACCCATCCCTTGGAAAGAAAAAGCATTCCATCCGGTATACATGTTGGCACCACAAAAACAAGAAGCAACAAGCGGAACCATAAACGGACAGTAGTAGTAACAAAATCCCCCAGTGTAAGGATAAACGCACGGAAGATAAGTCCCGGAACTGGAACCAAAACCATTCATTCTTCTAGAACTAAAGTAGTTCTCAAGTTTATATCTTCATTGAATTGATTGAATTTCAATACATATTTAGAAAACATGATCACCACATACCAGGCAATCAAGCCGAGCTTTGATAGTTTCCGAATCCTTCAACGGTTGCAAAAGGTTGGCCCGATGAAGTCTGGTCCTGCATAACAATATCAAATGTTTCACTTCCTCCACACACGCCCTTACCTATCCAATGAGGACTGGTTAACCCAAAATCTAACACTACTAAATAGTTTTGATTCAAGAAAACTTGGCGTCCATGCAGTAACAGTTATTTTTATATCTATTTATAGGGAAACGTTCACTTAAAAGCTAGATGCTTAATTTTAATTCCAAAGGCCAAAAAGAATAAATGAAAACATAATGTTAAGAATATCATCTATGAAAAACTAATAACAGGAACGGTGGGTTCAGATAGAGTTCAAGAAACAGATGTGATGTCATTTCAGCTTATTAGCAAGTCAATAACCTACCCTCCTATTGTTCTTGTTGTCTTCAGCGTTTGGAACAAACTTCTCTTTTTGTTGCTTGTGCCCAAAAGTGTTGAATTCAGTGGCTCTATGATTTCCAAGTTCTGCACACTATCACAAACTATAAATGATAAGTGACCAAAATATTTCAAAATCTGTTTCATTAGTAAATACTAATAGACATAATTTGCAATCACAAAATATTGGACGTTTACCTAGTCACGTCAATATTCATGTGGTCAAATGATCCATTAAAAGTAACCTGTGTAGAGGCCATGCAGTTAAATGAAGGATAATTCTAACAAAAGCAATGAAGTTTTGATTGGTAGTCTGGTACTAGTGAAGAACAAAATTTTCTTTCTAGACTATATTTATGTTTTCTCCAGATATACCCCTCTATATGAAACTTGAAAACTGATAGTTCTACATAAATAATATAATCACATTTTTTGACAGGCTAAAGAAAACTATAGAACTCGACTCCGGGTTTGTTAAGTTGAATAACTTTAATTAATTATAAGATTAAGTCAAGAGTTAATTGGACTAGAAGGAGAACAAGGCAGCACAACTGTATTTCTGATATTCTAAATAAAATTATTCCTAAAAATCAAAAAATCACAAGTAGTTATTCTGAATCAGTTTCTACCTTGGATATAAAAGACACAATTTGTTCAAAATTATGCCTTAAAATCCCAAAATTACAAGTAGCTGTGATTTCCCAAAACCACAATTAAAAACCCCTTTGATTTTAGCAAGCAAATAGCAAAATTAAGAACACAAACACAGATTACAATATCAACTCATACCAATTTCAACCAACTCGTGACATTAAAATTGTAACTATACAAGGAGCTAGATGAACTCAAAAATTGTAATGCAAGGGAGACAGAGATAATAAGACCATGAAAATTAAGAGAAGACTTGGTAATATGTCCATATTTGACGCAGCGGAAATCAACACAAAAGGAAAACCACATTGGAAATCCATGAAAATTAGGGAAAGAACACCAGGAATTAAACCCTAATTTTGGGTTAAAAATAAACCCCAAATCAAGAACTTAGCTAATCAACAAAAATACACCAACAAAATATACCAAAACAGTCGAAATTTGACTTTTCAAAATCAAATCAAACTATCTTAAATTCATACAAGACGCAATATTTGTATACTTATAGACCAATTTCGGATCAAAATGGCCAAATCCATGTTAAAAACTCAAAATATGAGGGGAATTATACCTCTTTAACTGGCTCGGATCGGAGAGAGAGGACGAGCAGAGAGAGAGAGAGAGACGACGAGCCGAGAGACGACCGGAGGGAGAGACGACCGGAGCGGAGAGAGGCTGAGCGGAGAGAGGCTGAGCGGAGAGACGACCAGAGCGGGAGAGACTGCTGGAGCGGAGAGAGGCAGAGCGGAGCAGGAAGCAGAGAGGGAGAGAGTGGATAGAGAGAGAAAGCGGGGAGAGAGAGAGGCGCTTTTGATTTATTTAGGTATCTGATTTTTTTTTATATCATTTAAGGTATTACTTAAGGTATTACGTGATTGCATTGGCCGTCACCTTTTATTAAAATTACTTTTTTTATGTATTTATATTGATTAAATTATATAATTAATCAAACGTGATTGCAAAAGTCATCACAGTTTTAAAAAAGCGGTCACGTTTGATTTTTCATATTCCCTCCTGTTTTCTCGCGTTGGCGCTCCGGACGAAAATACCAAACGTGATTGCACATGTGATTGTACTGCCATCTCCTTAAAGTAACGTGATTGCTTTTTATTTCCGTCTCCTTATCTGGTCTATGGAGACTGTTTTTTTTAGCCATCACAGAAAGCAGTCACAAAAAGCTATTTTTCTTGTAGTGAATGTTGATATTTTAATTGTGTGTTTGTATGTGGATGATTTGATATTCACATGAAATAACCCAAGGATGCTTGATGAATTCAAGAGAGCTATGGCGAACGAATTTGAGATGACGAACATTGGCTTAATGTCTTACTGTCTCGGAATCGAGGTGAAACAAAGAGAAGATGGCATTTTCATTTCTCAAGAAGGATATGCCAAAGAAATTCTGAAGAAGTTTGAGATGGAGAATTGCTATCCTGCGAATACCCCTGAGTGTGAAAATAAATTGTCTAAGCAAGGAGATGGTGAGAATGTTGATCCCACATTTTTCAAAAGTCTTGTTGGAAGTCTAAGGTACTTTACATGTACAAGGCCAGATATACTTTTTGGTGTTGTACTTGTGAGGCGATTTATGGAGGCTCCTACTACCTCTCATTTGAAGGCGGCTTATAAGCAGATTCTTAGGTATCTTAAAGGTACAATGGATTATGGGATCTTGTATACATCTTCTCAAAATTTTATGCTTGTTGGGTATTGTGATAGTAATTGGGCCGGTGATGTTGACGATCAAAAGAGCACCACCAAATTTGTCTTTCTATGGGTAATTCGACATTTGCTTGGAGTTCAAAGAAGCAACCTATTGTGACTCTTTCTACTCGTGAAGCAGAATATGTGGTTGCTACTTCTTGTGTTTGTCATGTTATTTGGTTCAGAAGCTTGTTGAAGGAGCTTCATTTACCACAAGAAAGTCTGAAGGATATATGTGTTGATAACAATTCCGCAATTGCATTGGCAAAGAACCCGGTGTTCCATGAAATAACCAAGCATATCGATACAAAGTATCACTTTGTTCGAGATTGTATCACCAAAAAGGAGGTTGAGCTGGAGTGTGTGAAGTCTCAAGATCAAGTGGTTGATATTTTCATCAAGCCGTTGACGTTTGAGGTGTTTCGGAAGCTATGTACATCTCTTGGCATGATGAATCTAACTTAAGGGGGGATGTTGAAATAAAATAATAATCTAGATTCTATTAGCCGAGATTCATGTATTCATGTATTATAGGTTCATGTATAGAATAGCATTAGTTTTGGTGGCTGTACATATTCTATGTACTAGTGTATATGTGTATTAGAGTCTGTGTATATATATGTGTTCTTTCTATGGAATAAAAAAAACAAGGGAAAATTTCTTCATTCATGTTTCTCTCTTCCGATGAATAATCTAACATGGTATCAAAGCTACCGATCTATGGTGGACTGATTACTTCGCTTCCGCAATTCTTCTTTAAATCTCTCTATTATTATTATTTTTTTTTCTTTTCTTCATAAAATTAATTTTTGGTACGTTCAATGGATGATTTTTGGTATGATCCCGTTCCTGGGTTTGTAATGCCATCATCGTATCCTATTTGTCAATTATGTAACAGTTTTGGACATACTGCAATTGATTGTTTGCGTTATAATGAACCAAGTAATACCGTTCATAATTCTTCTTTTTCGTTGTCGGATTGGTTATACCCGGAACAAAATGAATCCTTAGATTCAAATGATTGTTCTTCTGACGTAGAAGAACCATTAACCGATGTTGATGGGTCATCTTCTTCCCCTATATTTTCAACTTCAAATTGGTATATTGATCATCTCTTTGATCAACTACACTGTCTTAAAAAACTTCCGTCTCAATCTTTGAAAAGTTATTTTCTTGAAGCTAGATCTCTAGCCTCCGCATTATCCATGGCCGATGCACCTATTTCTGAAATTGATCTAATGAAATTTATTATTGATGGACTTGATCCATTTTATAATAAATTTGTTAGATATTATTATTTTCGAAAACCACAAATCTCGTTAGATTTTCTTTTCGATTATCTTATTGATGAGGAAAAAGAGTGTAGGAAACCATCTTTTTCATTTTTGAATAAGGCGAGTCCTCTGTCTACTGCTCCTGGACACAAAGATGATGTTGCTTTTATCCAACCTGTGCAAGCAAGCTTGAATTTTGGTCCCATGACCCAAATTGCTTCTCCTCCCGTCCATCATGTTGACCAATTTGCTCCGCTAGTCTCTCCTGGGCCATCTCCATCTCCAACACCAACTCCTATTCCATCACCGGAGGAAGAATGGGTTCCATCTCCATCTCCAACACCTGCTCCAGTTCTTTCCCCAACATCCGCTCCTCCTCCTGTAGAAGATGAGAAACTGACTGAAGCAGAGAATGAGCAAAGCAAACATGCTTACTCTGTTGCATATGCTACTGCTGTGGCTGCAGAGGCAGCAGTTGCATCCGCCCAGGCAGCTGCAGAGGTTGTTCGTCTTACAACTGTCGCCCATTATTCAGGAAAATCCATGGAAGAAATTGCTGCCATCAAGATTCAAACGGCCTTTCGTGGATACTTGGCAAGGAGGGCATTGAGGATCCGAATGTCTGAGGAGAACCAGGCTCTCCAGCGACAGCTTCTCCAGAAGCGTGAGAAAGAGCTCGACCATCTGAGAGCCTCTATTGGAGATAATAGCTGGGATGACAGTAGACAATCTAAGGAACAAGTGGAAGTAAGCCTACAGAGCAAGCAAGAGGCTGCTATGAGAAGAGAAAGGGCATTGGCTTATTCCTACTCCCACCAGCAAATGTGGAAGAACTCATCAAAATCTGCAAATCCGACGTTTATGGATCCAAACAATCCCCCAATTCCATCTGAGTTTGACAAATCGTTGAATTCTCTAACTGGGCAGGCATCCACCAACCCTGATAGTCCGCAAAGGCCAAGTCCATCTGAGATTCAAGATATATTCCCCAGTGTTATTCAAGACACGGAAGATGAATATTACACATTGTATCCCCCGAAGGAGTGGGATTACAAGCATTGGCATGATCACCTCTACATGAAGCTTCTATTCAATGTCAATTGGTTACTTTCGTTATTTCCCCTCGGCATAACTTTTGTCTCGTCCTTATCCTGGAAATTAGGTGGACGTTCTTCTAGTTCAAGATTCATCTCCGTGCCTCTGATTCGCTTGAGGGGGGGTATTAGCCGAGATTCATGTATTCATGTATTATAGGTTCATGTATAGAATAACATTAGTTTTGGTGGCTGTACATATTCTATGTACTAGTGTATATGTGTATTAGAGTCTGTGTATATATATGTGTTCTTTCTATGGAATAAAAAAACAAGGGAAAATTTCTTCATTCATGTTTCTCTCTTCCGATGAATAATCTAACAGATTCAACTAGTTGTTTCTAGAATGGTTTGGGCGGTTCAATACATGAATGGATGAATGTGTCCTCTGGTATTATGTATTTACTTGCTAGATTAGGATGAATACTTTTAATTATAATAATGGTTCATGTAATTAGCTTAGATGCATGTCCATAGGATAATATAAATTCTCCATGTAATAGGCCATTTTGAAATTATTCGAGTATTAAAGTATAATAAGAAAGTTGAATAAAATACTCCTCCTGAATTATACTTCTTCTCTAATTTATTTTGATACAGTAGAGTTGTCCATTTCCAACATTTCATACTTCAAAGAGTTTGTTAAAAATCTAACATTTTCTTATTTTGAAACAGAAAATGGTATACATTTTAATGTAGTTTGCTACAAATCCAACAAGTTTTATGACTTTTTTTTTTAAACTTTTTCAGTTAGATTGAATGTTAGTAACAAAAGAAAGGCAAAAAAAAAAAATCGTCAAAACCGTTGTTTAGAACCGGTAACCCTTAATAGAAGTTTTGAATTCGGTTCCTCCAATATTGAAACTGTCTGTTCGAAAGCGAATGAGCATGTTTAGCCAGAACCTGCATGGGAACATTCACATGGGTCTCAAATTTAAAGGTGTGATGTCTTGTCAAGTCAAGTCTTATTCTTTTTTTTTTTTTTTTAGCGAAAAGGGCAATGCCCCTATATTTTATTGAAAATTAAAAGGTACAAAGAGGTGATGGAGGACTAAGCCAGACCATCACAAATGAAAAGGAATAAATAAGAGGAAAAACCATAAAATAAATAAAATAATAAAAAAAAAAAAGGTCAAACAAATTGCCTTTTATTAATCCAAGGCCTTTTAGGCTTGAGATTTTTTGATTTAGCTTTCGATCCAGATTTTCCTCGTTTTTCTTTAACCTTTTGAAAGACATCTTCTTCATCGTAACAATCTTCAAAATTATCGCAGTCAGCCATTGGAGCCCACGGATCAACATGAACTCCTCCAACTATACCCCTATAAGTGCGAGCTTCTTGATATGCCGAATGAGAAGTAGCAGAAAGACCGCATTCCGGTTCAGAATCGCATTTTTCCCGAAGAGTAAGAGCTTCTTTTAGGTTTTTTGGGTTTATAAATTCGGGATTAAAGTATTTAGGATTTGGCGTACGAGCAGTAGAGGGACGTAAGTTAGGAGCTGATAAAGCTTGAATTTGTCTAACCTTTCCCCGAATAAGATTTAGTGCTTCTCTATCTAAAGCAGGAGCCGTCATAGGGATGGATGGTGAGGCAGTAGACACATTTTGAATGGCCAAAGCCCCCATCTGCGCTCCAAGCGCAGCAGTAGCTACCAGAGTTTCATTGCCTATATTTATATCAACAATAGATGTGTCATCCAAGCCTACCAATTCTTCACCTTGAGTGTCAAACGTCTCATTATGGGTATCTATATCTTTTGGCTCAGACGCAACAACATCTTGGAAAATTACTTCATTATTGTCTTCACACACAGCAGTAGACACTTTAGCAGAATTATCAAGATTACCAACCCCATTGTTTTCTGTCTGCACCATAGAAAATTGGGGATCAACCGAGTCATTGGTCTTTTTTGCCACATACACTTGTTTAACCTTGTCCTTATTCTGTATCATGTTGTCAACAATCTTTGATTGTGTCGTTCCTTGTTTAACCTCATGATTTTTGGGATGTAAGTAATAACAAGATGACATATCATGTCCCAACTTATAACAATGCTTACAATAGTAAGGCAGATTATGAAACTCAAGGGCTTGATAAAAACTAGAAAACTCATCCCCACAATCAATAAAAATTCTAGAAGGGAGCTTCTTCAAGAGATCGACTTGAACTAGTACTCTGGCAGCACTCGGCCTAGACAAATCGACCGTAGCTTGATCGATAGCAAGTGGTAAGCCAAAGATTTGAGCAATGGAAAACAGGCAGACTTTATTAAACATGTGGATTGAAAGCCCAGGTAAACTAACCCACGCGGGAAATAACGAGGACTCCTTTTCAGGATGCCAAGACGGCGTCCATCGAAATACACGCATCGAAAATCGACCTAGCTGCCAAACTTCTTTGGACCAAAGGCGATTAAAATCACCTTCATGAATCACTCTAATCAATATATGTTTTGAATCCACATGACCCAAAGTAAATTCAGCCTTTAGCCCAAAGTTTAAAAAATATTTTCTAGTATTCTCCATATTGGGACGGCCATGAGAGAACTTATACCGATAAGAGTATACTTGAAAGGCTGCGCCAATGAATTGATCATGTCTTTAGAGAATTTAAGGGCCGACTCACCTTTGTGCAATGACATTGGAACCAATTGTAGAGGCGGAGTAGATGTAATATGCGGATCTTTAAAGAATGAAGCAAAGGATTTTGCCTTTGTAGGGGTTGTTGGCGGCTGTGAAATAGTCGGATTGGGGTTTGATGTAGTAGGCGCAAGATCGGAGGAGCCAGGATTCATTGGTGGAGGCACATGGCCTGGGGAAGACGAGGCCATCAGGCCTGAAGCCAAGAACGGAAGAAAACCCTAGCGTCGCCCTAGAAGAAACATTAAGTAATAACCACTTGTGTACTCAGATCAAGTCAAGTCTTATTCATTCTCAATGTCAGATAGATAATGTTCCCTTATACGGTCCCTCACGTGTACCCGTGCTTTGCCAAAGGAACATGAATTGATTGTCGAGTTGTCATGGGTGGCTCAGAGGGTTAATCGTCAGTAATTGGATTTGCACTTGTACAGATCCAGCTCTGATACAATAATAAAATCTGAGTTTTCATCTCAAAACCAAATGCAATAAGGGAATCAGTAGCCCAAGATTCTTATATGTTATAAATAAGTCATTTATTCCCAATGTGAAATAATGTTATTTTTAAACATATAACATGTTTGAATACAATTACTTTAATTTCAATGATACAAAGATGAAGATGAATGTATAAGGGTTATTTAGGTTTACGCATAAATTTTTATTTCTCTAGTTCTATTGGAATTTTTTGCAGCTACAATTATCCAATAATAAAGCCAGGGACCACCACCTATTAAGTTCTTCAAACCCAATTTACTTAACCCTGCATGAAAACACAAAGTTACATGTTAGTTTGTTACTTTGTTACACTCCATTTATTATATATTTATATATATATATATATATATATATATATATATATATATATGCTCTATGGTTCATAATAATTTCTACTTCCAAAAAATCTCACAAATATTAGTCCAATGAATTATCAAGTAATATCATTGATGCTGCAGGAAATGTGCTTATCAATCTTCCTCCACGTGGCAGGACTGATCACCTGGCTTCTTGACCTGAAAACAGAACCCACGACTAGCCGGATGTGTCTCCGGCGAAGACGCTCGGGCGTGAGAGTAAGATAACAGTTGTATAAAGCTCAAAATGTATTGGATAATGAACTCAGAATACAAAATGGCAGTTACCTTCCACCGTTTGGTAGTGATGAAGTATTTATAGACAAGAGCGGTGTATTTTTGGGGAGGCGACATGTGCTCCGAGATTGTAGCGGCAGTTACTTGGACGTGGGAACATGTCCATAACGGTCCCTGATTTGTAGGGATGTGGTTATGAGGATTGTTCAACCAAATAAGCCGGCAAGTGTTAAGTCGTCACTTGTTGATTTAGGTCGAGGTCGCCACTCGTGATATGGTCGACCTGACTGTCGGGTAGAGCATGGTTCGTACCCGAATTGTAATATGGATCATGAGGTCGGACTAAGTTAGGTCGGGACCTGGTAGGTCGGACCGTGAGCTTAGTCGATTGATACTTGAGATGGGCTTTGGGCCTTGTTTTGATTGGACCAGCCTTATTGGGAATGTGGAGACCAAGGCTCTGTAATTGGATTTTACTCGTTTGGCCCAACTCGATACTTTTGGTATGTTCAGTGGCCCCCAACTTTCGAGTTGACTTCGTCGACTTGGAAGTTAAGAAGATTTCTATGACGAAAATTGCTTTACTCGCAGGTCGATGCTAGTCTTTGAAGTAGGTCGACCATGATGACGTGGCAACATCCTGATCGTTGGTGATGAACGGTTGGAGATGAAGGAGCGCCGATTTTCATAATGATTACAATTCTGACGTTTGGAACTCCTTCTCGAAAACCGCTTCAGTCTTTAATTTTGGAAAATTAATTTTGATTTTCCTTTCCCTTTCCAAATTTAGGAAAATATAAATAGGAAAATCCCTCTTCGTTTAGAACTTTTACCGTCCTAAAACTTCTTCTTCTCCGGCGATAATCAAGGGATTGCAGCAAGATTTAAATCTAGCTCTCGGCTTCAGCAACGAACCTACCTTCTGCAATTAATTAAGGTATTTCCCTCGTATCCTTGCTTTAGGGTTTTAATTTATGCACTGTTCTTCGTTTCCGCCATGGCTAGGACCTTTAGTTGCGAACCAGGGGCGTGGTATGGTTCTTGCCTTTGTTAACCGTAGGGCATGCAAGAATGTGAACGGTGAGTGGAGAGTGATGTCCTTGGATGAGTGTGCCTCCATTTTGACTAGTTGGGAGTTGAATTACACTGAGATAGGGCTGCCCATTGTAGGGGAAATTGAAAATGTGGCGATTGACGACTCAAATGTTGTCGCTTTTCATCTATTCCATGAATTGCTTGACCATATCACCTTGTTTTATGTTAGGGACGTCCAAAAGCCCTCCTTCCTTAGAAATAGAATAGGTTTTCCGGGGGAGTCTAGGTCGTCCTTAGGTAGGTCGACTGAACATGATCATAGGACTGACTCCCCTGCTTCCTCTTTTGCTTGTACAGATATGGCGACTCAAGAAGGGAACGCTGCCTCAACTTCTTCTGGTCCTCGAATTGTCAATGCATTTGGGCCCAATGTGGTGCCAGGCAAGAATGAGAGGGGCTATGTACCCCAACGACCTACTCGTGGGAGGAAGAATTTGGAGTCCCGTTATGATGTGATCTACAACTTCTGTGGGGTAGATAGGGCAGACTTTAGGGTGACCATCCTTAGTCAGAAACAATTTTTGGCCAAATACCGTACGACCTTCACTAGAGATGCTACTAAGGTAGCTTTCTTCTATGGGCAGTTTGAGGCTGGGTTGAGGTTGCCGTTGGATCCTTTCATTAATGAGTTTCTGGAATGTATGGATGCCCTCCCTCTTCAGCTCGGTGCTAACACTTGTAGAGTGCTGGTGTGCTTTGCAATGGTGTGTAGGCTCTTGGGCCATGAGCCTTGTATGAAGGTTTTCAAAGAGTTTTTTGGTGCCAAGCTAGATAAGCATGATTGGGGAATTAGTACTCCCTCTAAGCCCAACTCTCCCAAGTTGTTTACCAACCTTCCAAATAAACACAATTGCTGGAACTCGCATGTAGTTTTGGTTGAGAGCAGGCTGGGATGGGAATTTCCGTTGCCCAATGATGAATCTGATGTTATCAGTGAGGACAATTACTGGGAGCCTCCTTGGTGTAAAACTTTGTATAGAAAGCTGTGTGCCCTGGTCAAGGATGGACCCGTCAATTGGGAGTCATTAGTGACAACCAAGTACAATTATATTCTAGCAGGGATGATGCCTGGAGATGAGGTAGCAGAGCCCCTTGCGCCTGTATTGAGAGGCCAGGTGTACCCTGATTGGGTAACTCACTCTTTGGGTAGATTAGAGGAGAATTGTCAGTTTTGCCAGAAGCAAGCTGATTACTGCAAGAACAATGGAGAACACATTGGTGGTAAGGGTTTACTCGCTTTCGTTCATTAGCTCGTCCAATGTTAACTTGCATAAGTGATTTTTTATAGGCGTATAGGATTGCTTTGATCTGCATACTTAACTTTCAGCTCGTCACTTGCTTGCTCGCCTGTAGAATCAATCAATTCGTACATAGAACTGCTTGTAATCGTATCTCTGTATTTATCAAATGGTTTGCTCATATGTAGAATTAATTCGTACATAGAACTGATTTTATTTGTATACATGACTCTTAGCCCATCCGTTGTCTATTCGCATGTAGAACTGGTTAGCTCGTACATAAATCCGTTTCGAATTGTCACCCTGTACTTATCAAATTGCTTGCTCGTATGTAGAATTAATTCGTACATAGAACTGTTCCGTATTGTCGAACTAACACTTTGATGTCGTGCAGTTTTGACTCCCGAACAAGAAGCCGCCATGGTTCGAATTGTTGGAGTTTCTGACAAGAAGAAGACTAAGAGGGCCCACGGAGCTGTGAACGCTAAGGCCAGCAGAGAGAGGGAGGCTGCTGTAAGGAATAATCTTCTCTCAAAGGACAATGCTGGGCTGATCCCAATGGAGGAGGTCGTTATAGAGGACCTTCAACAGAGTGGCTCCCATTCCATGAATGTGAATGAGGGAGGGGAGGAATTCAGCAGGTCGCCTAGGCCAAGTCTGAGCTCTGATCCAGTTCAAGAGGCCAATGCTGCGACCTCTGGAGCCGAGATGGCGGGGTCCAGTCCAATGAATGTAGTTGAAATTAATGATGATGCTGTTGAGGAGGAAGATGATCAGGCGTTGAGGACAAGAAAAAGATCAAGGTCTGGAAAGGGCAAGGCCGTCTCCCCAAATCTACTCCCTCCTCTAGCCCCTCCTCCAAGGAGCCAAGAATCCGTAGATGCTTTGATTCAGAGGCTCAGCGATGTTCCCCCTCTCATTGGGGTCAACAGCATGACTCGCCGCTATCCTGAGGTGGCGCTTGGTCAAGTGGTGGTGAGAAGGGCCCTGGATGTAGATCTCCTAGCTTACTTTGCAGATAAGGGGATGACTCCAGAGGAATTCACGGCCCGATCTGGGTTGGTACACAGCGAGGTAAACCTTTACTTTCCCTTTCTGTTTGGTCGCTTATTCTGTTAGTTCGTCAGTTCACCTTCTATGCCTTTGCCGAGCTAATACTTAAATGTTTCCTCTAATGCAGTCTCTCACCATGAACGAGCAAGCTAAAAGCTCCTGGAGGGCGTCAATTGAGAGGGAGAAGCAGGCCTTGCGTGATTACGCCAAGAAGGCACAAGAGTTGGCTGATTTGAGGGAGAAATACAACGATCTGGATAACTCATGTGAAGCCAATGAAATGGTGAAGACGAAGGCCTTGTCCGATCTTGCAGCTGCTGAATCTAAGATCAAGGAGGTGGAAGCGGAGAGGGGTGCTGAGAAGAAAGAACTGGAGAAGGCCAAGACTGAGCTGGCCACTATTAACAAGCTTCTGAAGGAGAAGGATGACTTCCTACTCCAGCTGCATGCAGAGCATCGACTTGAGCGAGAGAAAAGTCAGAAAGATCTCCAGACTGTTGTTGAGAAAGCTGCTAAGGACTCTGCTGAGGCTGCAGTTGAAAAGTTCAAGGAGGGGGATGAATATTATAATGCCATTGTGTCTAAGGCCCAAGATTTTCTTGAGGTCGGCAAAAGACACATGGCCCGTCGTGCGCTTGTAGATTCAACGGCTACGGTTACCATCGAGCAATTAGCTCGTTGGTTTACTGAGTCCCAATATGATATGACAGCTCGTGGTGGTCACTCTCTCGTTCCTTACCTTGAAAACGATCTAGCTTTCATTGCCCAAGAGGATGAGGAGGATCACTGCGAGAAGTGGGAAGCTCCCCCTGTCCTTGATAGAAATTTTGATGTGGTCTTGGCTGAACTCGACGATACTGAAGCCATGGAGATTGAAACTGAGCAGACATATTCTGAATCGGGTAAGCCCTTAGAGCCCCAGCAACAAGAAGATGGTGAAGGTCGAGCTTATTTTGACGACCAAGCTGATGTCGGCCAGGACTCTTAAATTATTTAGTTGAATTTGTAATGAACAAGCTCCAACCAACAATTTTTGCTCTTTTGATTCCTTGAATATTTGAATGCCTTGGCCCTATTTTTTGGGAGGCAAGATACTCTTGTAAATTTATTTTGTCTAAGTCTTAGCCCGTTTTGGGAGACTTATCTCTATCATAGCTGACTTTTGTTTTCAGAATGTTGTATGTTTTCCATTCCATATTGTATGTCGAGCTAGATGTGGATAACATAAATGAGTCAACTTGAGCCTAGAGGCGACGTGATCTTGTTGGTTTAGTCGACCTCAGACTTGGTTAACTTTTTTGTGAACGAGATTGACCATGAGTCGAACCTGTTCATACTATTGAAACTGACCCAGGGGTCGAGTTAATTAGGACCAAGTTGATTAGGAATCATACTTGTTGAATAGGCAAAGCTGATTAAGAATCGAGCTAAGTAAATCAAGCTGACTAAGAGTCGAGCTTGTTAGGGTGAAGCTGACTAAGAGTCGAGCTACGTAAATCGAGCTGACTAAGAGTCGAGCTTGTTAGAGTGAAGCTGACTAAGAGTCGAGCTAAGATGAACTGACTAAGAGTCGAGTTCGTTAGAACGAAGTCGACTAAGAGTCGGACTTGTTAAATAAACCAAGCTGATTAAGAATCGAGCTTGTTAGAACGAAACTGACTAAGAGTCGAGCTTGTTGATATTAATGTAACACTAGGTTTGATCGAAT
The DNA here is from genome assembly GCA_022495995.1 of Adenophora triphylla var. japonica. Lineage (NCBI taxonomy): Eukaryota > Viridiplantae > Streptophyta > Magnoliopsida > Asterales > Campanulaceae > Adenophora > Adenophora triphylla. The sequence continues at coordinate 89,737 of JAFEMH010006346.1, read as the reverse complement.
GAACTGCGCTTTTCATTGAAATAGGAATCGTGCTTACATCAATTCGAAACTAGCTTTAACACAAACTTGAACTTTGAAATTGAAAACTAGAAGTAGTATTTGATGAGGTGAGTAGCATGCCAAGGATGTTTCAACTCGTCACCTCCGGGATGAGCTATCATGTAGGTTCCTTCCTTGACGACTCGAGTGACCACATATGGACCTTCCCAGTTAGGAGATAGCTTATTCTGCTGGGTCCTTCTACCTGTTGCCTCAATCTTTCTCAACACATAATCTCCAACTTGGAAAGACCTTGCCTTGACCTTCTTGTCGTGGTAGTTCTTAGTTCGCTGCTTGTAGTTGACCATTCGGAGGTAGGCTGTTTCTCGCTTCTCGTCGACTAGATCCAGGTCGATCAATCTATTGGTATCATTTTGCTCTTGATTGAAGAAAGTCACTCTAGCAGTGGGGAATCTGAGCTCAGCAGGTGCCATGGCCTCTGACCCATACGTAAGAGCAAAAGGGGTTTCCCCCGTAGGCCCCCGAGTGGTTGTACGAACTGCCCAAAGAGCAAGGGGGAGTTCGTCCAACCAATTGTTTCGTCGACCTACGAGCCCAGTCTTGAGCGAAGATAGAACAAGTTTATTTCTTTGCCTTGACTTGCCCATTTCCTTGAGGATAGGCGACAGAAGATTTCCAATGTTTGATTCCAACTCGCTTCATCTGCTTCGAAAGTCTGGGAGAACTGTAAACCATTGTCGGACACTATAGCTCGAGGAAAACCAAACCGGCACCAAATGAAGTCATGAATAAAGTTGATAGCATTTTCCTCTGTGATGCGAGCTAATGGTTTGGCCTCAACCCATTTAGTGAAGTAATCTATGGCGACGATCACATACTTGCAGTTTCCTCGGGCGGGAGGGAAGGGTCCAATCAGGTCGACGCCCCACATGTCAAACGGCCAAGCTGCGATCACAGGAGTCTGCTCTGTTGTAGGTACATGGGGAAGGTTGGCAAACCTTTGGCATTGATCACATTGCTGAACAAAGTTGTGAGTGTCAGCTCTCATGTGTGGCCAGTAGTATCCCAACGTGATTAACTTGTCAGCAAGAGTCCTGGCCCCCGGGTGTCCACCACAAATTCCACTATGCACTTCGTGTATCAATAGGGCGACCTCTTGAGGGTGGATGCACTTTAGTAATGGTCGAGTATAAGATCTTCTGAATAGGTCGCCTCCTTGAATGACATACCTTGGAGCTTTCTTTTTGATAGCTCGAGCCTTCTTCTCGTCATCTGGCAGCTCTCCATTCTCTAAATATGCCTTCATTTCCTCGATCCAACACTTCTCCTGAGTCCAATTTCTTGAGGGATCATCTATGCATTGAATTTTTACTCTTTCATAGGCTGGACTTTCGAGGAAGGAGATAGGTTCATCATGTGGTTCATCCGAAGTGGCTAACTTCGAGAGGAGGTCAGCTAGCTCATTGTCTTCTCGTCCAATTCTTTGGATCTCCCAGAATTCCAAATCTTTTATCAGTTCCTTCACCAGTGTCGCGATATTTAATCGGTGTGGCACTAAGTACCTCGTACTCGCCTCGACACAGTTGACTATCGGTGTGAATCACGGTAGGCCATGATCTTAGTCGCTCCAAAACACTTGGCGTATTCTATAGGCTGCTATCAAAGCTTCATATTCGGCCTGGTTGTTGGAAGCATCAAACTTGAACCTTAGTGATTCCTCATACACAGTTCCGGACTACGGTTCAATTAGCACTATCCCGGCTCCACTTTGCTATTCTTGGTCGCTGATCCGTCCGAATAGACCTTCCAACAATCGACGGGTAGGCGATGGCGACACAGGACTCTAACTCCTTCCCTTTAGCCTTTTCTTTTGGAGCTCGGCGCTCGTCGTCTTCCTTGGTGAACGTAAGCTCGACCAAGAAGTCAGCTAGAGCTTGAGCCTTCAACGCCTTTCGAGGTCGATACTCAATGTCAAATTCAGTAAGGGCAATTGACCAATTGAGAAGTCGACCTGAACTCTCCGGCTTGTGAAGAATTTTTCTAAGGGGGGCATTTGTAAGAACCACAATTGGATGAGCCAGAAAATAAGCTCGCAGCTTCCTTGAAGCCACGACTAGGGCATAAGCGACCTTCTCAGCATTGTAGTATCTGCTCTCCACATCTGATAAGGCCTTGCTGATGTAATATACTGGTTTTTGAAGCCCTTCATCCTCTCTAATCAACACCGCTGCAACCGACTTGTCTCCACGGACAGATATACAAATAGGGTCTCACCAGTGGTTGGGCTACTTAGCAAAGGTGGAGTAGCGAGGTAATCCTTCAATTGTTGAAACGACGAATGACATTCGGTCGTCCACTCAAAATTTTTCGTCCCCCTCAATGCTTTGAAGAAGGGGAGAGACCTCTCTGCTGACTTTGATATGAAGCGACCAAGAGCTGCTACCCTTAGTTAAGTCATTTGCATCTCTTTGACACTGGTGGGAGCTTTCATGTCGACTAGCGCCTTGATTTTTTCTGGATTGGCTTCTATGCCTCTTTGAGATACCATAAATCCCAAGAACTTGCCAGCTGCAACTCCAAAGACACACTTACTGGGATTGAGCTTCATGTCGTTTGCTCGTAAATTGGCGAATGTCTCCTTCAGGTCGACTACGTGACTCCCGGTCTTAGTTTTAATGACCATGTCGTCAACATAAGCCTCCATATTTCGACCAATTTGTGAGGCAAAGACCTTGTTCACCATTCTTTGATAGGTAGCTCCTGCATTTTTTAAGCCAAATGGCATCATGTTGTAGCAGTAAATGCCTCCAGCTGCTTGAAATGCCGTTTTCACAATGTCATCCTCGTGCATCTTTATCTGGTGGTATCCCGAGTAAGCATCCAGGAAGCCGAGAGTAGAGTGGCCGGCGATGGAATCAACAAGCTTGTCAATTCTAGGAAGAGGATAGCTATCCTTTGGGCAAGCTAGATTGAGAGTAGTGAAGTCGACACACATCCGCCACTTGCCATTCGATTTCTTCACCATGACCACGTTGGCCAACCACGTTGTATGAGTGGCCTCTTTGATTATCCCTGCACTCAAAAGTTTTTGTACCTCTGCTTTGATAGCCTCTTCCTTGTCGCGAGCAAAACTTCTCAACTTTTGGGGTCTAGGCTTTATGGTCGGGTTGACTTCAAGTCTGTGAACAGCGACCTCTTCCTTGATTCCCCTCATGTCCTCTACCCTCCATGCGAAGACATCGTTACTTTCCTTGAGTAGCTCGATGATTTCTGCTCGCTCCTCAACTGATAGCTGCTTCCCAATCTGAATTTTTTGGTCGGGGTAGGAAAAGTTGGTGATTACTGACTCTAACTCATCCACAGCTTCTAGCTCTGGTCCATCCCTGAATTGTAGAGTCTCAATGATTATCTCTTTGACCCTTTGTCTCTCCTCGGCCCTCAGGTGTGGAGCTTCTTCTGCTATCATATCATCTAACTTGTCTGCAACCTCGCTGGTGGTGGTGGTGGCCCCCGAGTTATTGTCGAGCTGGAGGCATAGGTTGCCTATGATGACTTGGTCGACCATAACTACATCTGAATCGACCTCAGTGGTGTTAGAGTGACGTGTCGACTCAAGCATGACCTCGTCATTTGAGTGATAGGTCGACTCTTCCACATTGGTGATTGTTGACAACCGGGTAGTTTTGGTGGGCCCGGGACGGCTTCAAGTAGCCATCGGCGGTCTCAATCTCTAGCTCCCTTTTCTTTCTTTCTCTTAGAACATGATCCCGAGATAAGCACGAGTGTGCCTTGTACGCAACCTACTCCAGCGGGTGTGGGGAACTTTACTGTTGGTGAGGAATTGATGCTACCATTCCAAGAGCGACCTGTCCAGGAATTCCAAGGATGGCGGCATAGTCACTATTTACATCAATTACGATAAATTGTACCTTCGAGACAACCCTGAGGGGGTGCTGGCCTAGGTCGACATCGAGCTCTATCTTGCCTTTTGCATCAACTCGATGGTTGGTGAAGCCCTCCAACCTCGCCATCATATCTCTCCAATTTCGTCATTAAGGCCCATCTCCTTGAAAGTTTTGTAAAACAAAATATCCTTACAGCCCCCGTGTCGACTAAGAGTCCGCTCATCGTACATCCATCAATGAGACCTCGGGATGACGAGAACTTGCTCCCTAGCCGCCATATTAGTTGCCAATTCATGGGGGTAGAAGGCGATCGCTTCATCTCTCGACTTCTCTTCTTGGAGGCACATGTGGGGCCTTATTGAGCTGGAATATCTTGTGCTTGATGGCCGTGTTGCTCGCTTGTTCAGTGATGACCCCCAAGTTCAGTCTAGGCTGCCTAGGTCCTTGTTGCCCACCTGCTGGCTGCTCACCTCCTCCAACTTGAGGTCTCTTCACATAAGCTTCGAGTCTCCACAGTCGACCATTCTTTGGATGATACGCTTTAATCCTAAGCAATCCTACGTGAGATGACCGGTGTCTTTGTGGTAGTCGCGGTACTTCTTTGTTGTCCCTCCTAAACTTGTTGCCTGGATTCATTGGGGTCGGAGGAGCCGGCTCGGCGGCATTCATAATCTCGGTTCGACTCACCGTAAGAGGAGTGAAAGCTTCGGGCACCTTCTCTCGTTGCCCTAGTTACGTTCTTTCCATTTTTATTGTTCCCCCATTCTTGTTGGAGTCCTTTTTATCATCGGTGACTTCAACCTTGGGGCTCTTACTATTCTTCTTTTCTTTCCTCTCTTCAGTAAGGGCGACATTGTATACCTTCTCAAACAACTCCTGTCGAGTCGTTACTGTACGAACTGTGAGCTCGTAATCCATGTCTGCCGAGGAAATACCGTTTCGAAGCGGTTGATGACTTCCCTATCGGTGAGGTCTTCCTCTATCTTATCAACCATTTCTTTGAACTTGGTGAAATAGCTCATCGAGCTTTCATTCTTACCTGCTGCACCAAGTTATTCGGATCGGTGACGGTGACTTTACGAGCTCCTGCGGTCGAGAAGCGATCCAAAACTTTGTCTGAAGCAGGTCCAAGTGGTGATGCTTCCAGCTGCAAACCGTTGAACCAAGTTAAAGCCGCCCCGGTGAGTGTGCTTAGGAGAGCTTTGCACATATTGTCGTCCTCATTGGCGACAAAACACATTGTGGCTTCTAAATGTGCTATATGACTCCTAGCATTGGTCGACCACGAATATTTCTCCGTAAGAGGCAACTTTGAAGGTAGGAGGAGGTTTACTATCTCGATTTCTTTGGATAAAGGTCGAAGAGCAAAGTCAATTCGTTCGACCTTTCCAATCTCCTTCTTCTTTTCCTCCTCCCACTGTTCGAACTTCTTTTTCATCAATAGCCATTCTACGGCATCGGGTCTTTCATCTCTGGAGGGCGAGCATTTGACCTCGGCCCTCACTGGGGGAGTTATCTGTCTACTCCTCCTGTCTCTATGGGAATTGGTCCTTTCGATCTTATTGGAGATCTATGTACATTACTTCTTTGAGGCGACTGCGCCTCTCGGCACGAGATGGCGACTGCGCTGTTATCTCCATGTGGCGACCTGCGCCTTTCCCCTCTCACGGGCGACCTATGCCCATTCCTGTCTCTATGAGATCCCGATCTCTGCGTTGTGAGAAACATGCACATTTCTGTTGGTACATTAGCGAGTCCTCAAATCGAGATTGAGCCTCCTGCTCCTGTTTCGCTGAGGCTAGCCCTTAGGTCGTTACTCGGCACATGAACAATTGTAGGAGCTCGGCGAACTATCCTGTCCTCGCCATTCTCGCCCCACACCTTCATTTGGCCTAGCACTCTGGCTCGCCCGTTGGAGACTTGGGAGGAGAGCAATCCTTTACGAGCGTACGTCGACTGCTCTGCCTCCTCCATGGCTATCAAGTCGCCCAAGATTTGAGCTCGCTCTAACATCATTTCCTTCTTGCTCATGGGATTAATTGAGGGACTGCCACTGTTTCCCATGTTCACTGTCCGATTGGACGCTTAGGAGGAGAGTGGAACTCCTTGTCCCTCCATATGCCTTTTCCCTCTCCTTGTGTCGAGGCAATCCTCCGCCATCAACAACACCTTGGTAGAGCGCGTGGCTCTACCATGAGGACGATTTGGTGGGGGAGGAGGCAAGTCCATGTTTTCAGCATTGACATTGAGATTTCCTGAGTTTGTATTGGTGTTGTTGTTCACCTCAATGAATTCTTCAGAAGCATCTTCAACATGCCCGTCTGGGGTTACCATTGTTGTAGGTTGATGAACTTTTCGAGGTCAAGCTTAAGCACGATTCCCGGCAATGGAACCAAGCGTCTGCAGGAAATGTGCTTATCAATCTTCCTCCACGTGGCGGACCGATCACCTGGCTTCTTGACTCGAAAACAGCAGAACCCACGACTAGCCGGATGTGTCTCCGGCGAAGACGCTCGGGCGTGAAGAGTAAGATAACGGTTGTATAAAGCTCAAAATGTATTGGATAATGAACTCGAGAATACAAAATGGCAGTTACCTTCCACCGTTTGGTAGTGATGAAGTATTTATAGACAAGAGCGGTGTATTTTTGGGGAGGCGACATGTGCTCCGAGATTGTAGCGGCAGTTACTTGGACGTGGGAACATGTCCATAACGGTCCCTGATTTGTAGGGATGTGGTTATGAGGATTGTTCAACCAAATAAGCCGGCAAGTGTTAAGTCGTCACTTGTTGATTTAGGTCGAGGTCGCCACTCGTGATATGGTCGACCTGACTGTCGGGTAGAGCATGGTTCGTACCCGAATTGTAATATGGATCATGAGGTCGGACTAAGTTAGGTCGGGACCTGGTAGGTCGGACCGTGAGCTTAGTCGATTGATACTTGAGATGGGCTTTGGGCCTTGTTTTGATTGGACCAGCCTTATTGGGAATGTGGAGACCAAGGCTCTGTAATTGGATTTTACTCGTTTGGCCCAACTCGACACTTTTGGTATGTTCAATCATATTTATTTATAGTTTCTTCAAATTATTAATATTGTATTAGGTTTAAAAATACAATAATCTTTTTTAAGCAAAACTTAGATAAAGACTGTACTCTTCTTGAAGCAGAAAAAATATAATATAAACAGGATTAATAAATAATTTAGTTAATGTACCATCTTTTGTTCATAAATTCTTCAAAATATGATCTAAACCACCAAAATAAAAATAAAACTATATTTTCCAAACAAATAAAGTGTGTCCGTACCTGGAGCAATCCATGCTTACAGAAATTGGAAAGCCAAGATGTATGTGACACTTTACATAGAGTGCCTCAATTAGGGTTTCTTTCCAAGGTGGGTGCCTCCCGTCATAGATAGTCTCTATGCAGCGACAAATCCTCCTTGGTTCGTCGGGAATATGCCCTTTGGCGATGCCATTAAGCTTCCGAACTCCGTTGCAACAAATTACGGGAGGTTCCTCGGAAATACCTCCAATATAAGGCAAGCACCAGCTAAACGTATCAGCCACATCCTGGCACCAGTGGGGAATGCACGTGCCCATCCCGACCATGGTCGATATGCACACAAGTAAAACCAAAGCACTTGCTCGAGTCACGATCGTCTTCATTTTGATTTGATTTGATTTGATTTTATTTTATTGTAAATTAATAGCAACAAAAAGTTGGATACTAAAATAGAGGAGAATGTAACAAACTTATGTCATGTTTAAGACATGAACTTTAAGTTGTGGATTAAATCTGTTAAAAGGATTAGACTGCATTAAATCTTTTCTTCTTCTGACTAACAAAAACTTGTACATTTTGAATTAAACATTGAACATTAGGAAGAAAATAGTAATACTATTCCTAGCAAATTTACGCAACTCACATTGATTAGTAACTCATCAACATAGAATTAATCCATAACAAATTATGCAGTCCGTTGACAATACTAATTATTACGATTTCTATGTTAACAAGATAACAAGTATTAAAAGCATGACTAGATGAGCACCAACATAGGCATAGGAACAGTGAAAGAGGATACACATACTCTTTAGTCCCTCGTTAATTAGTCCCAATGTGAACTTTGATAATAAACAATGTTGGTGATTTTAGTGTCATCAACTGTTTTATTGTAATGGTGATTTATTAAGAGATCAATGTGATTACGTATTGGACTCGGATACGAGTAAGGGAAAGTGTGGAGTACACACTCGTTTGAGCTAATACGAAATCAACCTCGAATATAGAAGTAAAGGTTAAAGGGTAGCACATTTGACTTTGCTGATGTGCTCGGCCGAGCATAGCCTTGACTCGCCCGAGCATAGCATAGCAGATTGTCAAAGTTTCTGGACAGTCATGCTCGGCCGAGCAGAATGATTGACACGGCCGTGCAGTTCAAATGACACAGTCGTGCAGCTGGGCAAAAAGTCTTTCGACATCTTTGCTCGGCTGAGCAAGTCATATGACTCGGCCGAGCAGTTCCTGAACAGGTGCCATTTCAAATTGAAAAGACACAATGCTTGGCTAAAATCATGACTGTTGATTAAACCCTTTATCTGATGCCTCTCCATCTGTTTATATACACACTACTAGAAACAGGGCATTTACCGACGGACATTTACCGACGGACCAAGTCCGTCGGTAATACCGACGGAAAACAAAAGTATTCCGACGGAAATTAATTTTATTTTACCGGGAATTTTTTTTTAAAATTTCATTTTGTCAGTCAGTAATTTAAAAATTTCCGTCGGTAATACCGGCGGAACAGTGTCCGTCTGTAATACCGACGGCCACGTCCGTCGGTAACGAAGCCCTATATATAATGAAAAAATCCCATTTTTTAATTACGCCTTCATTTTACGCTTCCTCTCCTCTCTCTCAGTTCGCGAACGAACCCTAGCGCCTCGCCGTTGCCGTCGCCTTCTTCGGTAAGTTTCTCTCAATCGCTTAATTCATCTCTCACTCGATTTCTCCCTCTCACTCTCTCTCATCAGTAATTCGCGAACAAACGCCGTCTCCGCCGTGGAAGCCGTTCACCGTTGCCGTCTCCGTCGCCGGCCGGTAAGCTCTTTTTCTCTCTCTCAATCCCTTTCTCTCTCTCACTCGATTTCTCTCTCTCACTCGCTTTCTCGCGCTCTCTCTCTCTCTCGCAGTCGCCCTAGTCTCTGCCGTTGCCGCCGAGCCAGCCGTTCGCCGTCGTTGTCTCCGTCGCCGGTAAGCTCTCTTTCTCTCTCTCTCTCACTGGATTTCTCTCTCTCAAGTATTGATTACGAAAGTATGCCTAATTTTGAAAAAAAATTAATTAACTGTGTATGTATAATTGTTGAAAAAAATTAATTAACTGAAACAAATGAGTGCTAGGTTAAGAGGGTAACTACTGTCATTTAACATATTAGAGTGTTTTCCCCATTTTATTGCAACCTCTATTCAGAGAAGGACGAAAAATATTACTACCTCAGTCAAAATGAGCTTCTTTTTAGTATACTCTATATCCCCCAAATGAGTGCCATTTTCTAGTTTTCAAGGAAATTAAAAAAGTTAAGCCATTTTAGTAATAATAAATATTCTGCTTGCAATTAACTAATTCACCCCCCTCACCGTCCCAATATGTTTCTAAATTGGGTTATTGCCTTTTTAGTCCCAAAATTCCTATTTTAAGGTTTAATTTGTTTGTACTTGCAATTAACTAATTCTGATATTCTGCTTCATGCCAAGGACCTCCCCACTTATATCCATTTTGCTTGTTTTCTTGGAAAATCTGACAATTTCAAGCTCCCCCAGATATATGAGCTGCCATTTTCATTTTTGCCTAAAAAATTGTGTTTTCTTGATTTGGATTTACAGGTGAATTAGTCAAAGTTTAAGTACCCGAGGAGTGAGGAAAAGAGGGGTTATTTATTATGGATTGGAATTTGAAGACACCCAATTAAGCTAAGTTTATAGAATTTAAAATAAATCAAAATTTAAAATTCAAATCTATAAATATATTAAAACATAGTCATTTTTAAATTTGACAAGTTGAAATCTAAAAATATCACTTAAAATAATGGAAAAATGAAAAGTGGAAAAAGCTGCTAAAATTTTGAAATGCGGAATAGATAAATCTGACAAGATTCCCTTAGAAATGTTGTTGTTGACTTATTTGAAATTTGAAAGAAATACAATGGATTTTGCAAATGGTTTTTTGAAAACACATTTGAATTCGTGCCAACTACAGCTATTTTTCTCTCTATAAGGCTCCGTTTGTTTCGCGTAAAATGTTTTCCGAAAAATGATTTCCTACAAAATGTTTTTCGAAAAATGAAAATATTTTTTGGAAAATGTATTGAACTTGTTTTCTGTTGTTTCGTAAATATTTGGAAAATAAATAAAAAATGGGGGAAACACTCTAATATGTTACCCCCTTAATGATACCCCCTTAATGATACCCCCTCCGTCCCAAAATGAATGTCCAAAAAAGTTTCAAATTTACTCTTGGAGAGCAAATTTTAAAAGGTTTTGGATATTCATATTGGGACGGTGAGGGGGGTGAATGTCTAAAAAAAATGAAAAAAAATAAATAAAATAAATAAAAAATAAAAGCCAAAAACTTATAAAAAACGCGTTTTTTTGAACCTTAACAAAAAACGTGTTTTCATTCTCTCTCTCTCTCTCTCTACCCGTAGCCTCTCTCTCTCTCTAAACGCAATTCACAGATCGTCTTCTCCAATTTCAATCGCCATCACCGGCGACGTCTCCCCTATCCAAAACCCATTCACTGGCGACCTCCCCCACCGTCTTCTCCGGCTACCATCAACAATCGCCGCTTCATCACTGTTCATATCAAGAATTTAGACAGAGAAATTGAAAATTGAAGTTGCAAAATTGATGAGAAATTGAAGAAGATAGAATGGTTACGGAGTCGAGCTGTTCACGATTTTGGACAGTTCATCGATAATGACTGGAAAATCCACCGGAAGGTTCTCAATGTTGTAATGGAGCCTTACCCTGATTCAGATTCTGCTTTGACCATCTTTGTTTCTTCTTCCCTTTACGATTGGAATATGGAAGGCGGATTATTCTCTCTCACCATAAACCAGCCATTAAGTGAAGAGTGGGATCAATAGTCTCAGTCTACTCTCAGCAAAAAACCCTCTTATGCTTGGAGGTCAATTGTTGCTTGGAAATTGTCTCGCCCGTTCTTTAAGCAGTATTGCTTTGGTACATTGAAAGAATGGTGTTCTTGGGATGTAGGGGAATTTGAGTGCCGGCTTGTGAGTTTTGAAGTGCCGATATATGTTTTTGAGTGCCGGTTCATGTATTTTGGAGTGTCGGTGCTTTTGTTTTTGAATACCAGTTCATTTAGAATTGAGTGCCGATTAACGTATAATCAGTGCCGGTTGGTGTATAATAGAGTGCCGGTTAGTGTATAATAGAGTGCCGGTAAGTGTGTAGCGAGTGTCAATGTATTTTTTGAATGCCAGTTCTTGTAATTTTGGATGCCAGTTCATGTTTGTTTGAATGCCAGTTCATGTTTTTTTGAATATCAGCAAAAATAATTATCAGTGTTTTTGAGTGCCAGTATATGCATTTTTGAGTGCCAGTAAATGTGTTTTCAAATGCCAGTCCATGTATTTTTGAATGCCAGTGCTTGTATTTTTTAGAGCAAGCAAAAATATTAGTGTAACAAAGTGCCAGTGTTAGTGTAACAGAGTGCCAGTGTGAAGAGTGCCAGTTCATGTATAAAAAAGTGCCCGTGTAAAAAGTGCCAGTTTCATGTTTATAAAATGCCAGTCTGAAATCACTGGTCATTTGTAATATTAACACTGGCATTTATCATGGTTGCCAGTAATTACAAAAATGCCACCGTTTATTTTGAACATGGTTGCCAGTAATTACAAAATTGCCACCGTTTATTTTGAACAGCTTTTGAAAAACACGTTTTTCCTTATCTTAAGAAAAAACTAGTTTTTTATAAGACCAACTCTAAAAGCCAAAAACTTATAAAAAACGCGTTTTTTTGAACCTTAACAAAAAACGTGTTTTCATTCTCTCTCTCTCTCTACCCGTAGCCTCTCTCTCTCTAAACGCAATTCACAGATCGTCTTCTCCAATTTCAATCGCCATCACCGGCGACGTCTCCCCTATCCAAAACCCATTCACTGGCGACCTCCCCCACCGTATTCTCCGGCTACCATCAACAACCGCCGCTTCATCACTGTTCATATCAAGAATTTAGACAGAGAAATTGAAAATTGAAGTTGCAAAATTGATGAGAAATTGAAGAAGATAGAATGGTTGCGGAGTCGAGCTGTTCACGATTTTGGACAGTTCATCGATAATGACTGGAAAATCCACCGGAAGGTTCTCAATGTTGTAATGGAGCCTTACCCTGATTCAGATTCTGCTTTCAGCCATGCTGTTTCTTCTTCCCTTTCTGATTGGAATATGGAAGGCAGATTATTCTCTCTCACCATAAACCAGCCATTAAGTGAAGCTGGGATCAATAGTCTCAGAAGTCTACTCTCCGCAAAAAACCCTCTTATGCTTGGAGGTCAATTGTTGCTTGGAAATTGTCTCGCCCGTTCTTTAAGCAGTATTGCTTTGGTAAATTGAAAGAATGGTGTTCTTGGGATGTAGGGGAATTTGAGTGCCAGCTTGTGAGTTTTGAAGTGCCAGTATATGTTTTTTTGAGTGCCAGTTCATGTATTTTGGAGTGTCAGTGCTTTTGTTTTTGAATACCAGTTCATTTAGAATTGAGTGCCAGTTAACGTATAATCAAGTGCCAGTTGGTGTATAATAGAGTGCCAGTTAGTGTATAATAGAGTGCCAGTAAGTGTGTAACTGAGTGTCAATGTATTTTTGAATGCCAGTTCTTGTAATTTTGAATGCCAGTTCATGTTTTTTTTGAATGCCAGTTCATGTTTTTTTGAATATCAGCAAAAATAATTATCAGTGTTTTTGAGTGCCAGTATATGCATTTTTGAGTGCCAGTAAATGTGTTTTCAAATGCCAGTCCATGTATTTTTGAATGTCAGTGCTTGTATTTTTTAGAGCAAGCAAAAATATTAGTGTAACAAAGTGCCAGTGTTAGTGTAACAGAGTGCCAGTGTGAAGAGTGCCAGTTCATGTATAAAAAAGTGCCCGTATAAAAAGTGCCAGTTTCATGTTTATAAAATGCCGATGCTGAAATCCTTTGGTCATTTGTAATATTAACACTGGCATTTATCATGGTTGCCAGTAATTACAAAAATGCCACCGTTTATTTTGAACATGGTTGCCAGTAATTACAAAATTGCCACCGTTTATTTTGAACAGCTTTTGGAAAACACGTTTTTCCTTATCTTAAGAAAAAACTAGTTTTTTATAAGACCAACTCTAAATAAAAATAAAAAAAACAAAATAAATAAATAAATAAATAAAATAAATAAATAATAATAAAATAATAATAATAATAATAATAAATAATAATAATAATAATAAAAAATATAATAATAAATAAATAAAATAAATAAAAAATAAAAATAAATAAAACAAAATAAATAAATAAATAAATAAAATAATAATAAAATAATAATAATAATAATAAATAATAATAATAAAAAATAATAAAAAATATAATAATAATAAATAAAAAATAAAAGAAAAAATAAAAATAATAAGAAAAAAACAAAATAAATAAATAAATAAAATAAATAATAATATAATAATAATAATAATAATAATAATAATAATAATAATAATAATAATAAATAATAATAATAATAATAATAATAAATATAATAATAAAAAATAAAATAAAAAATAAAATATAAAAATAAAAATAAAAATATACATATATGTATATATATAAATAAGATGAGAGCCTTTTTCACACACAGCTATTAAAATCCGTCCATCTTTGATCAAAAAAGATAGAGCAAATAAGTTCTCCACTGTTTGAGCAAAGGATTTTCTGTTTAATAAGAGTTTTTCCAATTTCACTGTCCTCTTCTCTCTAAGGATCTTAAACATCACAGCCATGTTCTTGTCAGTGTCTGTTTTCTCTTACTGGTGGTATACGGTCACAAGTAAAAACAAGGTAACAGTATAACACCAGTGAAGAGAAAACAGAACTTTCCTCCAAATTTTTTAATCTCCACCTTTCATTTACCCAAGATCCTGATTGCAAAATCTTCCTCATGAGCATGAAAGCTGGCGGTGTTGCTCTCAATCTCATGGTTGCTTCGCAAAACATGCAAAGCAACCGTGAAATTGAGGGCAACACCGCCACTTTCAAGCCTGTGAGGAAGATTCTGCAATCGAGGATCTTGGGTAAAATGGAAGGTGGAGATTGAAAAATTGGAAAGCTCTGTTTTCTCTTCACCGGTGTTATCTCGTTACCTTGTTTTTACTTGTGACCGTATACCACCAAAGGAAGAGTAAAACAGCACCGGCCAAGAACATGGCCGTGATGTTTGAGAAGAGGAACGATGGCTGAAAAACCTATATTAAACGGAAAATCCTTTGCTCAAACAGTCGAGAACTTGTTTGCTCTGTCTTTCTTGGTCTAAGCTGAGATAGGGTTTTGATTGTTGTGGATGATAACGACTCTCATCTTGTTTATTGATCAAAATTATGCATGTTATGGTAATGAATAAAAATAAAAATTATGCACGATTATATGATTTGTAAATATCATTATTGTCTATTAAAATTGCTTGATTTTCGATTATAAAGCAAGTAGACAAAGTGATATTTGCAATTCATACGTGTATTTCGGGATGGGATAGAAGCCGACCCCAATTCTAAACCTAATGGACATGAATTGTCCTTTCACCCTAGAGAATGATATACTTAACAACAAAGAATTAAATATTAATATTTAAAATTATTCACATCCACCTAAACCGACTACCGAGACCAATTTGTGTTGAAAATTCTGAAAATTCTGATGTTCCAGAAGCCGGTGTGAATTAGGGTTAGGGTTTTATATCAATAAACCTAAATGAAGTGTCTTTTTATTTGAATATATATTGATATATTGTTTTTATTTGTATATATAATATACTAGTTTAGATATGTCGGGTCGAGGTGGCAATCGTTCAAAGAGAGGCAAGGTTGCGGGTTTTGTCCATCGTCTTGTTTCTCCAAGGGCTGGAGGGAGGGGCTCTACGTGCGGTTCGGGACGTAGTGATGATGATTTGAGCAGTCAAGGTAATGTAAGCTCTAGTGTTCCAGTTAGTGAACCATCCGAACGGGTTAACTTGGACGCAATTATTAATGAGGATGGAAAAATGAAAATATCTATCTCTCCCAGTGGCCAGTAAGTATTATTTAATTGTAAATGTCATATATATAATGTTTACATTTTATTATTGTCTTTTTATTTGTATATATATTGATATATTGTTTTTCAATTAATATCTTATAGGTTTATACATGGTGGTTGTCAAGATCCCGCTAGATGGTTTGGGGATTTATTCAGCGGGTATAATTTTGAAGAATTTTATCCCACCCCGAAGTCAATATCAAAAGAGGTGTACGCTATCTGGTATTGCCAGTTTCGGGTAAAATTACTTAATTCTCTTTCCTTTGTAAAGTTTGTAGACTATTCCCTTGTTTATTTAACTACTTTTACTATTTTTGTAGCACATATATTCATGCCCTGGGTTTACTGACGTTCAAATCGAGGCGGCTTTCAAGAAATTGGTTGCTAAGCGGTACGCTGGGAAAGTGTACGACATGAAAAGAAAGTGGCTAAATGATGGTTTGCCTCCAGCTAATTTCTCCACTAGTGCGTGGGAGCAGTGTGAAGGCTATTGGAACAGTGAGAAATTTCAAAAAAGATCAGAAATTGCAAAGAAGAATAGGAACTCAAAAAAGGGGCGGGGGAGTGTGCACACTGGAGGATCAATTAACTTCAGCGAGACTTGGTCCAGAATGGTAAACTTACTTCATTTATTATCCGTTTGTAAATTAAGCAATACTCTATTTGATTCATATATTGTTATTATTTGATAGGCTTTTTAAAGTTTTAATTTTTTTATATGTTAAGCGTAAGAAACACGGAGATATGAGGCTGATGCTGCTGCTATGTTTCTGGCTACACATACTGCGGAGGCTGCTGATGGCTCAGGGCCACAATGGGTCAACCCTTATTACCAGACCCTTTATGTAAGTGTTAATAGTATTTTCTATTAGTAAATTATAAATTATTTAGTTAAAGAAATATTATTTTCTACCATAGTGTATAATGTATTATTTTTTTTTTCAGGAAGAGTATGATAGGCGGGCTCGTGAGGAGGCTATTGAAGAAGGAAGTTTGGCTCCTGAGAGCACCGAGCGGACCGCCTTTCGTGAAAAGCTTTGGGCGGCCATTGTCCTCCGAGACAAGCAACCAAAGGGAGACCGCTTGCCTGGATTCGGAGGACATGGTGCGGGGTATTTTAACATGCCATTCCGCAGCCCTACTACGCAATACTTTTCATCTTCTTCCTCCGTGGCGGTCATCATGTGGATCAAGAAGCGTTTGATGATCGGGTCAACAGAGAGGTTGAGAGGCGAGTGGAGCTGATCCAGAGCCAGGTGCAGGCCCAGGTGGAGGCCCAGGTGCAGACCCAATTGCAGACCCAGAAGCACACCCAGGTGGAGGCCCAGGTGCAGAGTATATTGTAGCAACAGCTTGAGCAGCGCATGCAACAATACTTGGCTACCATGAATTTGCAATCACAGCCACAGCCACAGCCACAGCCACATAATAGCGGTAACACTTCTGATGAGTCAGTTGGTCAATACCTTAGGCGAAGTGGCGGTGGTAGTGGCGGTGGTAGCGGTAGCGGTAGCGGCAGCGCTCGTGGTCGGGGTCGTGGTTGATTGACATTCATTTTATTTGGCTGGCATGTAATGTAAACAAATATATTTTATTTCCCTTTCCCTTTCCCTTCCCTTTTTCCCAAGCGAAACAATTTCCTTTTCTCCTTTCCCCTTCCCCTTTTCCCCTTTCCCCTTTTCCCCTTTCCCCTTTCCCCTTTCCCCTTTCGCTATGTGATGTTATTACAGTTTCATTTTATTTGATGTTCAAACAAAACATTTTCCCTTCCCCTTTTCCCTTTCCCATTACCCCTTATCCCTTTCCCATTACCCCTTTTCCCTTTGTTTGTAGGTTGTTTGTGTTTTTTTTAAGTTGGGATTTGTTTAAAACAGGTTTGACAGGTTTACAGGTGGTTTAATAATAAAATAGAATTTTTTTTTTAAATCTGGTCAAATTACCGACAGATATTTCCGTCGGTAAATAATTAAAAACACAAAAAATAAAATTAATTACCGACGGAAATTTCCGCCGGCAAAGTTGCAGCTTACAGACGGACATATCCGCCGAAAATGTTTCAAATTACCGTCGGACATATCTGCCGGTAAATATGAATTTTTCCGACGGATTTAACCGTCGGTAAGTGTTTTTAATATTTTATTATTTTAATATTTACCGACGGAAATGTCCGTCGGTAACCTCCGGCAAAGGCTCCGGCGAACCGGCCGGCGTACCTGCTTTCTGACGGACAATTTTCGACGGAATTTTCTATTTTTCGACGGACTATCCGCCGGTATCACCGACGGAAATGGTCCGTCGGTATTACCAACGAATTATTTTCGACGGAATCCGACAGACTATTTCCGTCGATAATGTTCATTTACCGACGGATATGGAGAGTTACCGACGGAAATGTCCGTCGGTAAGAGGCCTGATTCTAGTAGTGACAAAGTTTGTTCTCTTTTGTATTACACACAAGATACAAGTGAAATACAACAACAACGAAAGCAAAAACAATTCTCAAGTTTAGATTTGTCTTCTTTGCCTAGAAACAAATTGTGTGATTGTCTTATCTCAATAGAGATTTCGTGTAACCCAGACAATAAGGGTCGAAATACTTAACTCGAAAAGTGGATTATACACGATTCAATCATATATCCAGCCTTACTATCAACACCGAGACCCTATATCCCCAACAAACGAATAAAGTATTTTGTGATACTCATGGCTGGAGGAAGTACTGTGAAGGAGATGACGACTAAATTTGAGAAGCTGGACAAATTTGAAGGTCAAGATTTCAGGCGTTGGTAAAAGAAGATGCACTTCCTTTTGACAACGTTAAAAGTGGTGTATGTTCTGTCTACCCCAATTTCAGAACTGTTGGAGAATGATAATTTGGAAGCAATCATACGTAGATCGAAGTGGGAAAATGATGACTACATCTGCAGAGGACACATATTAAACGGTTTGTGTGATTCTTTCTTTGACATTTATCAAAATGAGGAATCTGCAAAAGAGTTATGAGATTCTCTTGAATCCAAGTACATGGCTGAGGATGCTTCGAGTAAGAAGTTCCTTGTAAGTAATTTTAATAATTACAAGATGGTTGATTCAAGGCCTGTCATGGAACAATTCAATGAACTCCTTAGAAACCTTGGACAATATACACAACATGGACTGAAGATGGATGAGTCAATATCTGTTTCAAGTGTGATTGACAAGTTGCCTCCCTCCTGGAAGGATTTCAAACACGCTTTGAAACATGGTAAAGACGATCTGTCTTTAGTTCAACTTGGTAGTCACTTGTGCATAGAGGAATCTCTTAGGGCGGAAGAGAATGACAAAGGCAAAGGAAAAGAAGTTGCTGGACCCTCGGTGAATATGATTGAGGAGGGTGGAAATAATAAAAACAAAGGAAAGAAACGTAGTTTCAAAGACAATGGTTCTGTTCCCAACAAGAAGTTTAAATTGGCTTGTTGGAAGTGTGGCAAAACTGATCACTTTAAGAAGGATTGTCGTGTTGGAAACAACAAGAATGGTGCAAGCACCAGTGGTTCGAGAAAGGGGTCTAAGGACCATTCTCAAGAACAAGGTCAGAATTTAATACATAGTTGGAACGGATTATTAAAAAATTTGTTTCACTAATTTCTGAAGCATTTTATGTGCAGGATGATGCTATTGCGTGGTGGATTGATTCCAGTGCCACAACTCATGTTTGTAAAGATTGTTGTTGGTTTAAGACATATGAACCAATGGAAGACGGATCTGTCCTCTACATGGGTGATGACCACTCCGCTCCTATTCAAGGAAAAGGAAGTGTGGTGTTGGAATTCAGTTCGGGAAAAACTATTTCTTTGTTTAATGTATTGTATGTACCAAAACTTCGTAAGAATTTAATTTCTGGTCCTGTATTGAACAAGTGTGGATACAAACAAGTATATGAATCCGATAAGTATATCTTATCGAAGTCTGATGTATTTGTAGGATTTGGTTATTATAATAATGGGATGTTTATGTTGAATTTAAATAAAATTCCTGTTGACTCTAGTTCTGTTTATATGACTTCTTCTATTGTTATCAATTTCTCATTATGGCATGCTCGGTTAGGACATGTGCACTATAAAAGAATGCTTGAAATGTTCAAAGATGGTTTGATTCCTGCTATTGATAAAAATACGGAAAAGTGTAATACTTGCATGTTGACAAAAATCACTAGAAAACATTTTAAAAGTGTTACAAGGAAAACTGTAAAACTTGAATTAATACATAGTGATTTATGTGATTTTCATGCAACTCCATCTTTAGGCAATAAAAAGTATATTGTCACTTTTATAGATGATGCTTCTAGGTTTTGCTATATTTATTTCCTGCATGCAAAAGATGAAGCCCTAGATAAATTTAAAATTTATAAAACAGAAGTTGAACTTCAACAAAATGGCTTGATTAAAACCTTGTGTACGGATAGAGGTGGTGAATATTATGATCCTAAATATTTCCAAACCGTAGGGATAATTCATGAAACTACGGCTCCTTATGTACCACAACAAAATGGTGTGGCTGAAAGGAAGAATAGAACTCTTGAAGAAATGGTTAATGCCATGTTATCTTACTCGGGCTTGAGTGACGGGTTTTGGGGAGAAGCCATGTTAACGGCTTGTCATTTATTGAATAGAGTTCCTAATAAAAGGAACAAAATTACCCCATATGAGCTTTGATATAAGAAACCACCAAACTTGACATTTTTGCGAGTTTGGGGGTGTAGGGCCGTGGTTAGACTTCCGGACCCTAAAAGGAAAAAGCTGGAAGAAAAAGGTATTGACTGCATCTTTGTTGGATATGCTGAGCATTCCAAGGCATATAGGTTTTATGTCATAGAACCTAATGATTTCATTTCTATTAACACAATTATAGAATCGAGAGATACAATTTTTGATGAGAATCGTTTCTCTTCAATACCTAGACCAAAGGATATTATACCAATTTCGGCTAAAATGAATGATCATTCAGTTGAGGTACCAAGTGAGACATTCGAACCTCATAAAAGTAAAAGAGCAAGAAAAGCTAAATCATATGGTTCTGATTTTCAACTATATTTAGTTATGGGATTAGGAGATCAAATTGAATCTCAATACTCTTACTGTTATAGTATAGAGGAGGATCCAAGAACCTATGATGAAGCAATAACATCTCGAGATGCTGGTTTTTGGAAAGAAGCGATCGATGATGAGATTAGTTCTATTACGGAAAATAATACATGGGTCTTGTCTGATTTACCACCAGGCTATAAACCTTTAGAGTGCAAATGGATCTTCAAAAAGAAGATGAAAGTCGATGGAACAATTGACAAGTTTAAAGCTCGATTGATAATCCAAGGCTATAGACCAAAGGATATTATACCAATTTCGGCTAAAATGAATGATCATTCAGTTGAGGTACCAAGTGAGACATCCGAACCTCGTAAAAGTAAAAGAGCAAGAAAAGCTAAATCATATGGTTCTGATTTTCAACTATATTTAGTTATGGGATCAGGAGATCGAATTGAATCTCAATACTCTTACTGTCATAGTATAGAGGAGGATCCAAGAACCTATGATGAAGCAATAACATCTCGAGATGCTGGTTTTTGGAAAGAAGCAATCGATGATGATATTAGTTCTATTATGGAAAATAATATATGGGTCTTTTCTGATTTACCACCAGGCTATAAACCTTTAGGGTGCAAATGGATCTTCAAAAACAAGATGAAAGTCAAAGGAACAATTGACAAGTTTAAAGCTTGATAGGCTATAGACAAAAGGAAGGGATCGATTACTTCGATACCTATGCACCGGTTGCTCGTATCACTACTATTAGATTACTGATAGCATTGGCAGCTATTCAGAATCTATTGATCCATCAAATGGATATCAAAACAACATTTTTAAATGGTGATTTGGAAGAAGAAGTGTATATGAAACAACCTGAAGGATTTGTTATGCCAGGTAATGAGCATAAGGTATGTAAGTTAATTAAGTCATTGTATGGGCTGAAGTAAGCACCTAAACAATGGCATCAAAAATTTGATGAGGTTGTTTTGTCGAATGGTTTTGTATTAAATCAGTCAGACAAATGTGTATATAGCAGATTTAATGAATCCGGCAAAGGTGTAATCATCTGCCTATATGTAGATGACATGTTGATTTTTGGCACAAACCAAAATGTAGTTGATAAAACTAAGAAGTTTTTGTCATCAAAGTTCTCTATGAAGGACATGGGAGAAGCCGACGTAATTCTTGGTATAAAGATTAAACAGATGAACAAGGGAATTGCAATTACACAATCTCATTATATTGAGAAAATTCTCAAAAGGTTTAATTGTGATGATTGTTCTAAAGTTAGTACTCCCATGGATCCAAATGAAAAACTTGTGTCAAACACTGGTAAACCTGTATCACAGCTCGAATACTCAAAATCCATTGGCAGTTTGATGTATGCTATGACGGGCACTCGACCTGATAATGCTTATGCAGTTGAAAGATTGAGCAGGTTTACTAGTAATCCTAGTAGACAGCATTGGCATGCAATAACAAGGGTGTTCAAGTACTTAAAAGGTACTATGGATTATGGTTTGTGTTATTGTGGACATCCTTCTATATTAGAAGGCTACACAAATGCTAGTTGGATCAACCAAGAAGATTCATCTTCTACTAGTGGTTGGGTGTTCTTGCTTGGAGGAGGTGCCATTTCTTGGGCTTCCAAAAAGCAGACATGTATTACACATTCTACAATGGAATCAGAGTTCGTAGCATTAGCTGCTACTGGAAAAGAAGCAGAGTGGCTTCGAAACTTGAT
The DNA here is from genome assembly GCA_022495995.1 of Adenophora triphylla var. japonica. Lineage (NCBI taxonomy): Eukaryota > Viridiplantae > Streptophyta > Magnoliopsida > Asterales > Campanulaceae > Adenophora > Adenophora triphylla. Next base: position 67,687 of record JAFEMH010006346.1, on the reverse strand, counting down.
ATATGAGATTCCATTATGGCCAAAACCGATATCACCAATATCTATCCATTGTGATAGTGCATCTACGTTGGCTAGGGCTTATATATAGTCAGATGTATAATGGCAAGTCTCGACACTTAGGTGTCAGACATAGTACGATTCGTGAATTGATCATGAATGGTGTGATTTCAGTTGAGTTTGTTCGGTCTCAATAAAATTTAGCTGACCACTTGACGAAGGGGTTAGCAAAAGACTTGGTAAATAAGTCTGCAATGGGGATGTGATTAAAGTCCATTTAATCCTCTAATTGTGAGATACCCAATTTCCTTCTAATACAACGTTAGAAGCTTGAATTCAATGTGGAAAGCTCGCAGTTGGAGATTGGAACACATGTTCTTATCTTTCCCAAGGTATGTGTTCAGACCTGCAAGTAATGGTTAGGTTGAAGAATATCTTCTTAATGGTTCCTTTGAAAAATTGTAAATGCAGGTGCAAGATTAAAGGAACTACCTATGTGGACATGAAGTTTTGCCTCTTCAAGAAGCTAGGACTTGGCTTCCTATATGTTCACTATTGGATATGGACACATGACTTGTAATAGTGTCAAGATTAAACAAAGAGAATTGTACGAAATTTATGTGCATAGTATCTTCAGGTATTCATATGAGTTGACGGGTTCAATCGTTGGGACACCCCGATTCTCGAGTATTTGAAATGTGTATTATACTAAGATGAAAATTCAATCGCAAGACATTTTCATTTACACATTCGTTTGTTTTGTTATTTATAAGATTAGTAAATCAAAGGATTACACTAAAATGGAGGGGATTTGTTGGTGATTTTAGTGTCATCAACTGTTTTATTGTAATGGTGATTTACTAAGAGATCAATGTGATTACGTATTGGACTCGGATACGAGTAAGGGAAAGTGTGGAGTACAGACTCGTTTGAGCTAATACGAAATCAACCTCGAATAAAGAAGTAAAGGTTAAAGGGTAGCACATTTGACTTTGCTGATGTGCTCGGTCGAGCAGAGCCTTGACTCGCCCGAGCATAGCATAGCAGATTGTCAAAGTTTCTGGACAGTCATGCTCGGCCAAGGCATATGCCTTGCTCGGCCGAGCAGAATGATTGACACGGCCGTGCAGTTCAAATGACATGGTCGTGCAGCTGGGCAAAAAGTCTTTGGACATCTTTGCTCGGCCGAGCAAGTCATATGACTCGGCCGAGCAGTTCCTGAACAGGTGTCATTTCAAAATGAAAAGACACAATGCTTGGCTAAAATCATGACTGTTGATTAAACCCTTTATCTGATGCCTCCCCATCTGTTTATATACAGAGTTTGATCTCTTTTTTATTACACACAACATACAAGTGAAATACAACAACAACGAAAGCACAAACAATTCTCAAGTTTAGATTTGTCTTCTTTGCCTAGAAACAAATTGTGTGATTGTCTTATCCCAATAGAGATTTCGTGTAATCCAGACAGTAAGGGTCGAAATACTTTATTCGGAAAGTGGATTATACACGATTCAATCATATATCCAGCCTTACTATCAACACCGAGACCCTATATCCCCAACAAACAATATTTATTTTTTTTGGAAAAATTGCATCATCAAAAGTACCCCAACGATACTTTGAATTTCATACTGAAACTCTTTTTTGTTACATTTGACATACCCGAACTTCTTTTTTTTTTTTGCATCTATGCTAAATGGGACTAACGACATCAATTTTTTCCTATTAAGTCGTCATGTGACTATGCACGTGACTCTTTTTCAAGGGAAAATAGGCAGACCAATTGGGACGAATTCCAAAAGGCGAATTCTATTATGTTGGCAGGTACAATTACCTAATTAGATATTTGTAATAACCGTATTGTTCATAATTTCCCCCAAATAAAAAGCTAAGGAAGAAGAGAACTGGGTGTTTGAAGAGAAGGAACGATTAGAAGTTGACATTAATAAAATGTCGAACATGGTTTGGCGTCTTTGTAAAGACGGGGTGGAGTTGGATCCAAATGAATGTTTTTGTAAGTATCTCTGGTTCGGTTCTTCAATATTTGTGAAAAGGGTTTGGGAAAAGAGGTTTGGGAATAGACCCACATGGTTTGATTCCCCCTCCTTTGTTTTATATATGAATGAATGCAATTTTGTTTTTACCTAAAGGGCCTTGGCCCAGTGGTACCTTGGTGGCCTTCCGAAGGGAAGGTCACCGGTTCTAGTCCCCCCAAGGGGATTCTTTGAGCTTTAATTCCTTCCTTGGTTTCAGGGTCCTTAGGAGCCCCCCGGGGCACATCCGTGCAGTTAAGGAAGCATCACTGCTGGGCTTGTATCCTCAGTGTGGGGAGCTCGAATCTGGTGAGTAAATGGAGTGCACCAATTGGTGTTGTAAGAGTGATGCAATTGCCTCGGCAGGAGCAGCTGGAGTAGCCAATTGGTGATGTAAGAGTGATGTAAATGCCTTGTAGGAGGGCTCCCTTGGGGATCTGGAGTATAAGGGGTACTGCCACCCTGGCTGCATAGGGAACATCCCGCGATTCACCTCCGCCAGCATACTGAGGGGCCGATATCTGGTGGTCCAGGATTAGTCCGGCGATGCTGGGAACCTGGGTATCAAAAAAAAAATGAATGCAATTTTTTAGTTGAAATGTGGCCATATATGTAACGACCCCGAATTTTCACAACAATAATAATACTTAATTTATAATAAAATAACCTCCAACGGCTACTAAAACCATAATTCAAACACTAACCACAATTTGAAATAACTTAAATGCGGACAACGGTAATAATTTCAACAGCTAGTACAATCCACTAGCTCAACACAATCTTTAAAGTCTTACAACTTTCAAATAACTGAAATAACTAACTAAAGAGTCTAAAAATGAATAAACTAGAAGGATCCTTGAACTCCTTAATTAAGTGCTCCCGAACTGTTTCACATTCTTCCTATATGAAATCTGGAAGAAAAGAAGATGAAAGGGTGAGCGAACAATGCCCAGTAAGTTCATATACAACCCCTCCGGTTACTAAGGAGGAGTTGACCTGAAGGAATATCAAACGATACAAAGTCCAAATAACAATCGAAGACATAACAGAACACAAATTCAAAATAGTTATTTACCAAATCTCAAACCAAATGTCTTTCAAAATCTCAACGGTTTCACAATCTGAGTTGACAAATATTTTAGAGTTCCAAATGATGACGAAATCAATTCAAATTGACTCGAATGGTTTACTTATTTAAAACTGTCCCATACCAGCTTTAACTAACTAAACCACTCACAGATTTTTAGGAATTTCAAAGGACTGATAAGCTGAACAAAGTTGACTCGAATGATCTAGTTATCTACAACTGTCCCATACCAGCTGTAGATAATCAAATCATTCACAGACATTATGATCACATAAGTGATCTACTGACCTTATCATACCAAAATCCCATAAAGGGAACAAAAGCCCACAAGGAGCAGAAAGGTTGACTCCGCAGAGTCCTAAACAGTGTATCCGGAACACTCCACCACTACTACATTGAAGCGGTGAACTAAGTTTGCCCGAAGGCCAAAATATCAAATATACCCCGCCGAAGCAGGTTGTCTAACGTAGTGATCATTAATGGAACAAAAATCACATTATATCAAAACTCATTTTTTTATACAGAATACGAACTTTCACAATAACAACAAAATTCTGTATTTACGAAACCAAAAGGACGATATAGCAAACGAATAACAAAAGATTAGCAAATAACGGTAAACGAGGGAGTCAAACAACATGCGACGCGAGGTCAGCTTTTACGTATCAAAGAAACGTACATCGCCAAGAAATATGCGGAAACCTAAACAATGAAACGGAGCGAAAATCAATTAACTTAAAGATGTATAATCCCTTACCTCGATTGTTTGTACTCGAACAATTGCTAACTCCGATCGGATCTACACAAATAAATAATATCCGTTAAGTACGGATTAGCTACTTAATACTCTGTCCCATCTTAACTTTATTTTACTTCACTAACTTATTAGTTAATTCTATTTAACTCTGTCTCAAGTTGCTTTCCACTTCTAGAGTTTTCCAAAATACCCTTCACATAAATACCAAAACACCCCTAGGGTTTACCCAAACTATCCTTAGGTTTCTAACATTTTTATTCCCTTTTTAAAATAATTTCCTAAAGATCTTTTGACTTTTCATTACTCCCAAAAAGGTCCCTTTAAATTTTCTTATTCCTAGAAAAGTCCCTTTAGTTTTCAAAATTGCAAAAAGGTCCTTTAATTTTCTAAAATTACAAAGAAGTCCTTTGACTTTCAGAGATTTGCAAAACAGTCCTCCAACTTTCAGATTTTTACAAAGTAGTCCCTCAACTTTTCAAAATATACAGAATAGTCCCTTGACTTTCAAAAATTATAGAATAGTCCCTTGACTTTTAAAAATTACAGAACAGCCCCTAATTCCCAGATTTACAGTTTGGTCACTAGGGTTTTAGAAAACTGATTTTCAGCTTTTAATCTTGGTTAGATTTCTAATCGAAAACACTTTTATTCAAAATTTAACATTTTTGATACCCAAAATATTTACCCAAAATAATTTGTAAAACAAGTTTTACACCAAAATAATTACACCACATACACGGTATAAACACACATACACGGTACACACACACACACACACACTTAACCCTAATTTCAATCATCATAAACCCTAGCATGCATATTAGGTCCAACCTAATTTACTTAACATGCTTTCCAATCTTAATCAATATTAGGTTTTCAATTAATCAATGATCCGATAAATTTAATGTCCTTAAATAAATTCTTAATTAATCAACAATATTCATAATAAAAAGCCCAATCTAATCTCAAGAGTTTCTAGGGATTTCTAGGCTTTAAATTTAAGAACAATAATTGATACGGAACGAATCATTTACCTCAAATGTTGAAACCCAAATCAATGAAGAACTCCCTTCTTCCTTCCTGCCATACTCTCTCTTTTGGTCACTTTCTCTCTCTCTCTATCTCTCGCGGTTGTTCAAACAGAGATGTGCCGCCTCCCTCTCTCTCAACACTGCTTCTCTCTCTAATACTTATTTACGTGAAGAACAACTAAGGCTGCTAGGGTTGTTAAAAGATGTATATATATTTGGGTCTCTAATATCTAAGCCCAAAAGATAACCTAGCCCAATTAAATAAAGATAATCCAAATTAAATTAATCAAGCCCACTTAACCTAGTCCAACTTGATTTAACTCATCTAACCCAATTTTAATAAACTAACCCACTTAACTTAGTCCATTTATAAAAAGATAACCCAATTAATCAAATAACCCAATAACAAATTTAGAAAAAGAAAAAAATATTACCAAATAAATGCAATAATATTCGGGTTATTACATTCTTACCCCCTTAAAAGAAGTTTAGTCCTCTAAACTTAACGTACCTGCCACTGTCCAATTTGCATCGTCATCATCTCTAGCTTTCATAGTAAAGACTCTTCCTGTACGCTTTGAATTTGAGTCATCCTTGTTGTCCTTACCCTTGTCCTTGTTCTCACTCTCCTTTGTGAACCTTTCTTTGAGTGGTTCAGGGCAATCCCTAATCATATGTCCGGTCTTCCCATAGTTGAAACACGCCTTTAAGATTCTATAACAACGTTGAGTTTCATGATTACCCCCACACTCATTACACTTGGCACCATCAGTACGTTGTGTCACCTGTTTCTTTGCCTGACTTCCTGAATCCTTATTATCCTGAAAACTGGTTTGTCTATCTCTCTTTTTATGCTTGTCATTCCAATCTGCCTGCACTTCGATAAGACATCTTTCCACTAGCAACGCCTTGTTTACCACGTCCTTATATGTCTTAATCTCAAATGGTACCACTCCCATCTTGATCGCAGGCTTTAACCCCTCTACAAACCTACGCACGCGATTTTCTTCAGTTGCTACGTAAGTAGGGGCAAACTTGGCAAGACGTGCAAACTCAGCCTCATACTCAGACACCGTCTTGTCCTTCTGTACTAACTTGATAAAGTCATTCTCTCTCTGAATTTGCTCACTCCTAGGAAAATACTTCTCATAAAAGGCCACCTTGAAATCTTCCCAAGTGAACAAAAACTCGTCATTCTGATGTTTGCGCTTCTCCATAAGCCACCAATCATAGGCCCCCTCCTTCAACATGAAGGTGGCACACGACACTTTGATACTCTCACGATAGCGCATCCCCTCAAATGTCTTTTCCATCTCTTGCACCCAATCCTCTGCTGCTATAGGTCCCCCAATACCACTAAAGGTTGCGCTAGTATGCTTTTTAAATTCTGCTAAATCACTACTCTGCCTAGGTGGGACACCACCAACCTGTTGTTGCTGCTGAACCTATTGTTGCTGGATTAATCCTGTAAGTGCTTGCAACATGGGAACTAATTCTGCCACCGGCGCTACTGGTTGTTGCACTCCCTGACCATTACCCCCATTAGCTTGATTACAATCCTGAGCATTTTGGGTATTCTCAACCCTATGATTAGAACTATTCTCAGCTGAAACCTCATGGTTATCATTCTCAACATGATCCTCTTCCCTCACATCATTAGTCTGATTCTGGACCTCTCCGGTTTTGGATCCTTGTACTCACTCTTCTTTTCGCCATTAACCTAAAATGGCAAAAGGGAAAATAGTTATAAATCCAAATAGATAAGATTTTGATACACTAAGAAATAAACATTATAAACTTTCATAATTTGGTAAAGCAACTAATCTTATCATAACAATCTATACTAAACACTCCAAGAATGACACTGAGGTCAAACCTAAGACTCAGATCAAACTTATTCTCACACATTCTAAACTCACAAAGATCTAAAGCCAAAACTTTGATACCAACTGTAACGACCCCGAATTTTCACAACAATAATAATACTTAATTTATAATAAAATAACCTTCAACGGCTACTAAAATCATAATTCAAACACTAACCACAATTTGAAATAACTTAAATGTGGACAACAGTAATAATTTCAACGGCTAGTACAATCCACTAGCTCAACACAATCTTTAAAGTCTTACAACTTTCAAATAACTGAAATAACTAACTAAAGAGTCTAAAAATGAATAAACTAGAAGGATCCTTGAACTCCTTATGAAGTGCTCCCGAACCGTTTCACATTCTTCCTATATGAATTCCGGAAGAAAAGAAGATGAAAGGGTGAGCGAACAATGCCCAGTAAGTTCATATACAACCCCTCCGGTTACTAAGGAGGAGTTGGCCTGAAGGAATATCAAACGATACAAAGTCCAAATAACAATCGAAGACATAACAGAACACAAATTCAAAATAGTTATTTACCAAATCTCAAACCAAATGTCTTTCAAAATCTCAACGGTTTCACAAACTGAGTTGACAAATATTTTAGAGTTCCAAATGATGACGAAATCGATTCAAATTGACTCGAATGGTTTACTTATTTAAAACTGTCCCATACCAGCTTTAACTAACTAAACCACTCACAGATTTTTAGGAATTTCAAAGGACTGATAAGCTGAACAAAGTTGACTCGAATGATCTAGTTATCTACAACTGTCCCATACCAGCTGTAGATAATCAAATCATTCACAGACATCATGATCACATAAGTGGTCCACTGACCTTATCAAACCAAAATCCCATAAAGGGAACAATAGCCCACAAGGAGCAGAAAGGTTGACTCCGCAGAGTCCTAAACAGTGTATCCGGAACACTCCACCACTACTACATTGAAGCGGTGAACTAAGTTTGCCTGAAGGCCAAAATATCAAATATACCCCGCCGAAGCAGGTTGTCTAACTTAGTGATCATTAATGGAACAAAAATCACATTATATCAAAACTCATTTTTTTATACAGAATACGAACTTTCACAATAACAACAAAAATTCTGTATTTACGAAACCAAAAGGACGATATAGCAAACGAATAACAAAAGATTAGCAAATAACGGTAAACGAGAGAGTCAAAACAAATACTGACGCGAGGTCAGCTTTTACGTATCAAAGAAACGTACATCGCCAAGAAATATGCGGAAACCTAAACAATGAAACGGAGCGGAAATCAATTAACTTAAAGATGTATAATCCCTTACCTCGATTGTTTGTACTCGAATAATTGCTAACTCCGATCGGATCTACACAAATAAATAATATCCATTAAGTACGGATTAGCTACTTAATACTCCGTCCCATCTTAACTTTATTTTACTTCACTAACTTATTAGTTAATTCTATTTAACTCCGTCTCAAGTTGCTTTTCACTTCTAGAGTTTCCCAAAATACCCTTCACATAAATACCAAAACACCCCTAGGGTTTACCCAAACTATCCTTAGGTTTCTAATATTTTTATTCCCTTTTTAAAATAATTTCCTAAAGGTCTTTTGACTTTTCATTACTCCCAAAAAGGTCCCTTTAAATTTTCTTATTTCTAGAAAAGTTCCTTTAGTTTTCATAATTGCAAAAAGGTCCTTTAATTTTCTAAAATTACAAAGAAGTCCTTTGACTTTCAGAGATTTGCAAAACAGTCCTCCAACTTTCAGATTTTTACAAAGCAGTCCCTCAACTTTTCAAAATTTACAGAATAGTCCCTTGACTTTCAAAAATTACAGAATAGTTCCTTGACTTTCAAAAATTACAGAACAGCCCCTAATTCCCAGATTTACAGTTTGGTCACTAGGGTTTTGGAAAACTGATTTTCAGCTTTTAATCTTGGTTAGATTTCTAACCGAAAACACTTTTATTCAAAATTTAACATTTTTGATACCCAAAATATTTACCCAAAACAATTTGTAAAACAAGTTTTACACCAAAATAATTACACCACATACACGGTATAAACACACACACACACACACACTTAACCCTAATTTCAATCATCATAAACCCTAGCATGCATATTAGGTCCAACCTAGTTTACTTAACATGCTTTTCAATCTTAATCAATATTAGGTTATCAATTAATCAATGATCCGATAAATTTAATGTCCTTAAATAAATTCTTAATTAATCAACAATATTCATAATAAAAACCCCAATCTAATCTCAAGAGTTTTTAGGGATTTCTAGGCTTTAAATTTAAGAACAATAATTGATACGGAACGAATCATTTACCTCAAATGTTGAAACCCAAATCAATGAAGAACTCCTTTCTTCCTTCCTGCCGTACTCTCTCTTTTGGTCACTTTCTCTCTCTCACGGTTGTTCAAACAGAGATGTGTCGCCTCCCTCTCTCTCAACACTGCTTCTCTCTCTAATACTTATTTACGTGAAGAACAACTAAGGCTGCTAGGGTTGTTAAATGATGTATATATATTTGGGTCTCTAATATCTAAGCCCAAAAGATAATCTAGCCCAATTAAATAAAGATAATCCGAATTAAATTAATCAAGCCCACTTAACCTAGTCCAACTTGATTTAACTCATCTAACCCAATTTTAATAAATTAACCCACTTAACTTAGTCCATTTATAAAAAGATAACCCAATTAATCAAATAATCCAATAACAAATTTAGAAAAAGAAAAAAATATTACCAAATAAATGCAATAATATTCGGGTTATTACAATATAGGGACACGTGAATAGTATATTCCTTTACTTTTGAATACTAGTTGTTTATATTGAATAAAATTTTAACATTTTATACTTAGGTATTTGGACTTTTCTTATAAAAAAAATGTTTTTTATGTATTTTTATTACAGATCCTATACTCCCTGATTTACCATAAAATTTCATCATGATAACTAATCCATTTATGTGAAATTTATATCAACAAGGGGTCAAAGTGTGATTTTTTATTTTTTGCTTCAATTTTTTGTTTTCATTTTTTTCTTCAAATTTTAATTAAGTTGCCTAAAAAATTTTCTTAAACAATTACAAATGATTTCTTATAAAAAATGAGAAAAAACTAAACTAAACAAACTAGCAATTAGCCATTAACTTATTTATTATTTTAACAATTACTCATATAAATTAATTTTCTACAAAAAAAATCCTTTTTTTTTCCTTTCTAATTTTACTTATTCACCATCACGCCATACAACCTCACACCGCCACCCCACCTCCACCACCTTCCAACTAAGTTGCCCCTGCCATCACCACCATCCACCATTTTCAAACAACCCATGTATGAAATTACACACTAAATTTCTGACAAATACAACAAATCAACAACCTATTTTCAAAAAACCCACATCCAAATTCAAAATCACACACAACTTCAAAAATAAAACGAAGTCGTAGTTTGTGTATTTCACAATTCCAAAGATCCTTTCAACTTTCAAAATTCCTTAATTCTTTAGTTAAACCCCAGTTAATACTAGTACTTAGGCCCCGTTTGTTATGCCGTAAAACATTTTTTGGAAAATGTTTTTCGTAAAATAACTCGTTTTCCGTTGTTTTGTTGTTTTCCGGAAAATCGTAAATTATTTTCCGTTGTTTGTTTGTTTTTCGGAAAATGTTTTCCATAAAATAACTTGTTTTTCGGTATTTGGTTGTTTTCCGAAAAATGGAGAAAACGTTTTCCGGAAAACATTTTACGCCCTTCCTAAGTAAAACGACTTACTGACCCTGTCCTAAGTAAAACATTTTCTGAAAAATGGTGCCCTTCATGTACAACTCATATTTCACAAGGTACAACATTTTACTTCCTCAATCTAATAATAATAATAACAATCATAATCATAATAATAATAATCATAATAATAATAATAATAATAATAATAATAATAATAATAATAATAAATAATAATAATAATAATAATAATAATAATAATAATAATAATAATAATAATAATAATAATAATAATCATAATAATAATAATAATAATAATAATAATAAAAATAATAATAATAATAATAATAATAATAATAATAATAATCATCATAATCACAATCACAATCATAATAATAATAATAATAATAATAATAATAATAATAATAATAATAATAATATTAATATATATATATATATATATATATATATATATATATATATATATATATATATATATATATATATATATATATATATATATATATATATCGAAAAATATTTTCATTATACACATGAAAATATTTTTCGGAAACATTTTCCTTAACAAACAGCCGAAAACATTTTAGGCCCTTCCGGAAAACATTTTCCTTACCAAACAGCTGAAAATATTTTACGCCCTTCCTTCGTAAAATATTTTCCGGAAAACATCTTCATTTTTCGATACATCTTCATTTTACAGGAAAACATTTTTCGAAAAATATTTTACGTCAAAACAATCGGAGCCTTAGTGTTCACTTATTGTCTAGTTCTTCAAACCCATCTCTCTCTCTCTCTCTCTCACTCTCTCTCTCACTCTCTCCTCTTACCTAAGAAAAATTCTTGATTTTTAGCATTCGGGTGTTTCTTGATATGATTATTTTGAGCTGGGTTGGGCAAACTCAAAATAAAAAAACAAATCAATAACCCATGAGTTCAACAAACACACAAAAATCAAGTTTTAAAGTAACAACAAAATATCTTTAAAATCATAAATTTGGGTTCCATTGTGTACCAAATCAAAAATCAAGTTTCAAATAACAAAATACCTTTAAAAATTCCCAATTTTGGGTTCCATTTTGAATCAAAAAACAAATTTGAAAGAGAGAAGATGACAGAGAGTAAGAGTGAAGAAAAGTGAGGAGGGGTGGGGATTAATAGTGACGGTAATCAGATATGGGCGGTGTGGGCTGGCAACAGCGGCCATGAAAGGTGGTGGCAGCAATTATGAGGTGGGGAATAATGGGTGTGGGTGGGGAAGGGCTGAAACGAAGAAAAAGAATAAGATTTACCATAAATTGGTTGATGAGTTTATAATGATTTGGAGGGTGTATTTGTAACTTAATATTTCAATTTTTAGGATCTATAGTTTATTATTTTACAATTTCTTTCATCTATTTCCACATCCGCTGATTTTGATCAAGTCTATTGCATGTCAGCATTTTTATGATGCCAGCAAGCCAAATAGTCAGATTTAACGGTATCTTGGACGGAAAGATGACGGTATCCTAATATTCATACATTTTTCTTAATTACAAGGGTTAATATGACAATTAACTTGTATGAATACATATCTGCATCCTTGACATATATATGCATATTTCTATATTTTCCCAATCTTGACAAATGTTCAAGTTTATCTTCAAAAAATCTCTCATTTCTCTACTTTAAACAAACAACCTCCATAGTCTCTAAAAAACAAAAACTCAAAAAACCACCATTGTTGTACTATTCTAGGGCTTGGGGATGACAACATTGGGATTGAATATTTGACTTTTCCATATTTCATGTTAAAATTTTGGACAGTTTCAAGAGCTGTCCATTTTGTTGTTTTAAGCTCTAGTCCTAGGAACAGCAGAAATTAACTGATAAAACACAAAAATTCTTCCTGTTTCTCCAGTTTCAGATTTATCTTACACCCTTTTTTTATCAAAACAAACTATTTTTCAAAAACTACACAGTTTTCTTTTCTTTTCCTTTTTTTAATTATAAAACCATTTGATCTTAAACACAGACACGCACACACTTTTCGAAAAAGACAGAAAGTCTCATTAGATATGAGGCATTTCGAGTGAGCACTAAATTCTCTTCCCGAGTCGTAACATGACCTCCGAACTCTAAAAGTTACATCAAAAAGCCTTTTGTCAATGTTTTGGGCTCACAAAACGGCGTGGCGACTCTCTTTTCAAAGAAATTTATCCGTCCAAACTTTTAAAACATTTTTAAACTTCACATGCGTTCGAGTATCGGATCAGGTAATTTCAATTATGTTGTACTCTTTTAGGCATCGTGCTCCTTCATTGTTGGACTTTCTGTTACGTAGTGGCGGACTCAGGATTTTTAAACCAGGTGGGTTTGGTATTCAAAAATATTGTAAACAGTAACAACCATGAAAAATAACTTCGTTTATCGAAAAAAGAAGTTACATATAGTCGATGACTTAACGAGTTTTAAACATTACATACATGCATATAAAAGAGCATAAGCTAACTAAATCTAACTCTACGAGTCCCTAAAGCCTCAAACTCTTTAATCACCTCGTCGTTGCTAATACCTGCAGCATATTCTTTCTCGATATGAAGTACCATACAATCACCAAGTAACTCATCATCCATCTTGTTTCTAAGTTTATTCTTGATAATGTTCATAGCTGAAAATGCTCTTTCAGTGGTTGCGGTAGAAATAGGAATAGTCATAACTAAACAAATCAACTTGTAAAGCATAGGAAATAATTTGGCTTCCTTGTTTCAGCTAATATTCGGCAAGTCTGCAATCGATTCCAAATTCTCAAATTTTGGATCCTTACGCATCACTCTCTCATAAAATGGACACTCTAATTCTAGAGCATACATTTCAGTATCATCAAAGTCCCCAAGATAAAACTTCTTTGCAATATCACATACACCATCACGTGAAAAATTTCTAAAGTTATCACGAGGATCCAATGTTGAGCTAAGTATAAGAAGTTCTAATGTTTGGTCTGAGAATCTTCTGTCCAACTCACTCAGCTGAAGATCAAGTAGAGCATTGAACACATCAATACGGTAATGATGCTCAATCGTAATGAAATCTCTTTGTTGACAAGCGCGACCCGTACCATCCTTATAACGAACACTCATATCAGGCATATCAATATCATGCTTGAGATAGAAAGATTCTACATCACTTAACAAGTTTTCCCAACCTTCTTCCCTCATCTCTTGAATAAGTGATTTTGTATATCCAACAAAATTTATTGTATCCACAAAGTCAATAGACTTATTCTGTAATGTCTGACAAAGAACTTCAGTTGTCTTCATAACTTTGTGCATCAGAAGCAAACAAAATACAAAATCAAATGTTCTCATAGATTTAAGAACTATCTTAGCTTCTACTCGTACTTCTGAAGAGGCATGCTCAATCATATCCCAAAGTGTTTGTTTGATTGAACTAAACAGCTCAATCAAACTTCTAATAGATCGAAAATGTGAGCTCCATCGAGTAGCACCGTGTCTTTGCAATGTACGAACTTGATTAGCGCCGGAACCTGACTCAAGATGTCCACATGTTATCAAATTAGCAATTTCCTCCTTTCTAACCTCTTTTAATGCAGAATATCGCTTAGTAGAAGAATCTACAAAAATTCACAATTAAAGTCAAGGTTGAGAAAAATTGCCAAATATTTTGCACTCCCTTAGATGTAGCATTTAAAGTCAATTGCAAACGATGTGCAAAGCAATGCACATAATATGCGTAAGGACAATCCTCAAGAAACAATGCCTGCAACCCATTGTAAATACCTCTCATATTGCTAGCTCCATCGTATCCTTGAATGCACATATTTTTCACTTGAAGATTGTACATAGTAATTACTTTACATATCTCATTTTTAAGAGTTTTTTAGGTAGTGTTAGGAACACTCATAATCTTAAAAAACCTTTCTCGGATCATACCTTGACAATCAACAAATCTCAAAATAATGGCCATTTGTTCCTTACTGGAGATGTCTACCGCTTCATCAACAAGAATACAATACTTTGAATCTCCAACTTCTTCACGTATTTTGTCCCTGACTTTGTTACCAAGAATACTTAATATTTTCTTTTGAATTGTCGGACTTATATACTTAGCATTTGCAGGAGCATTCAACACAACTCTGTCAACCTCCACACTCATTCTTGAAAAAGAATTGATAACTTCCCTGAAGTATCCAACATTCAATAAGTTCTCAGATTCATCATGACCTCTGAAAGGAGCACCTTGATTAGCCAGCAATCTAACACTTTCAATTGATGCCTTAAGCCTCAACCGATTGTCTTCCACATCTTTAGATGATTTTGAAAGAAAAGGTTCTTCAATTTGTTTGTTCGGGTTCATCAAACCATCCCTTTTTTGCATTGCTTCATTATGGGGAGATTGAATACCTCCAACATGCTTTACAAATGCATTATCACTCCTATTCCAGGCTTTAAACCCATCTCCAGTGAACGGTATATGTGTATGGTGAGAATCTTGGTTATCAAATAAGAAACAAGGGAAGCAATATGCACTATCAGACTCAATTGAATACTCAAGCTATGGATTATCTTTGAACCAAGAAAACTGAAATTTACGTTGTTGATTCCCATGTTGAGTTAAGGGATATGGACCCTCGGGTTGACATGGACCCATAGTAACATAGACTTTTCTAACATAATCACGTTCATTCACCAGATATTTCCATATAGCACATCTCTTTCCAGGATTCCTTTCAATAGCATTGACATAATCTTCTTTTTGTAAAGGAGGCTCTAAAGACACCGGTTGGACATTTGTAGTTTGGGAGGAGGGTACCATAGGCTCGGGAACATCGTGTGAACTTGTAGCATTAAAAGTAGACTTTGAAAACCATGAATCAATAAATTTTGTTCGCTTTGATTGTGACTTCTCACTTGTCATTTTAGCTTAACACACCTAATGATTTAGATAAATTATATTCAAACCATGTTATAAGAAAATAAACAAAATATAACGATCTATAATAAATAAGTAATTACTAAACACTTAAAATGCAAATATTAAGTATACAAAATTTCAATACATTCATTCAAGTATTCAATTTCACGATAATCAACACTTTAGGCCAACATCAACCCGAGTCTCCCCGCAAACAAGCTAGCACAGACCCAAGCCAGCACCGACAAGTGAAATTTGGCGGTCGCCCAGACGGAGAAGAGAGGGAGTAGGGGACTGCGGAGAAATCTAGTGAGGCTGAGGGGGTATGGGGATTCTCGGGGTCTGTCTAGAGTGATGAAATGAGTTTTGGTGTTTAGTGTGTGAGTGACTGACTGCTTTTAAATGTGTGGTGTGGGAGATATTGCATGTAGGTGTGGGTATAATAAAAAAAATCTAAAAATCTGGGGTGAGCTTGAGCCTTACCCACCTCTGCCTTGGATCCGCCCCTGTTGTTACGTCAAGTAATACATATGTTTATATCTATCCATGCAGGCCTCAAACAAAGAACATTACTGAAGAAGCAGAAGTAACTTTAAACGAGGTCAAGAAAGAACATAGTTCATGCCTTTCCAATCTGGTATGTGGCCTTTTGTTGATAAGAGATAACAATTTAACATTTTCTAGGGTTTTACAGGAAAAAATGCAAGCCTCTTCCTTTTACAGTTTGCATGATCATCTTGAACCTTTTCAGATTTTTGTTGCAGAGAAAATTTGTGAACCTAAGAAAGAAATTATATCCGCTCAAGAAAACAAAAGGTTGTTTTTTCATCAAAGTTTTTGGGATATATAAAGGTCAATTATTACAACAATGGATACTGTGATGAAGCAGGCAACCCTTCTCTTCTCCATGTCTTTCACTCTTCTCACCTCTCCTCTAGAAGCTTCATGATTTCCCCAATTTTCTAGTGTTTCTTGAAAGCCCTAGATTGAGCATCTCAACTAGAATTTTCTTGAAAGTAAAAGAGCAATGGAGATGGATATATCATGGGCACTGATTATGGAGGAATCATGTGGAGAATTCTGGACAGAAGCTTCCAGACCTCCTCACTGACCTAGAGCAAGTATAAATAGGAGTTTGGGTCTCTTGGTTGACATCAGTTGAGAGAGCAATTGAGAACAACAAATAAGTTATAAAGAGAGTCGCTAAGAGTATTGATAGGGTGTGGTCTAGTATAAGCTACTCTGGTGTGAGTGTGAGCCTTAATAGTTGTACTCTTGTATTAGCTCTTGTACTTAAAGTTGTTTAGTGATACTAATATATTTTATATTAGTGTTACTCTTTCCTTGCCATTTTCTATTCCAGAATCAACAATCTGGTATCAGAGCGGTACGATCCGGGATCGTGGGAATCGCTGCAGAAACTTTACTAGTCGGTGTGCTATTTGGGATAGTAAAGCACGTTGGTCTGGGACCTCGTTTACTTGATAACACGTGGGAGAAGTATATCAAGTCACCATGACATATATTATTGGCACAACTTCCGGCATGGAGAGACTGAATGAGTACAACTATCGTGATTGGCGAACGTGTATGAAGTCTTACCTTAAAGGGGAAGACTGTAGCGTTGATATTTTATTGAATCACAGAGTCACAACTTATTATTTATTTAGGAAAACAATAAGAAAAATCTTTTTGATTTTAAAGAGATTTGAGGATTCGGGGGTTAAGTTATGGAATGGAAAGGACGAGGAGCACCCATTCCACCTAATCCGAAGATCGATCTTGCCAATCGGGTATTATCAATCAAATATAAGAAAAACCCTAATTAATTTCTTAATTAGGAATGTCGGATTGTACGCATCGAGATCACCTCCATGGATTGAAGGGACTCTACTCTTGATGGGATTACACCACTCTAAAAGCCAATAGAGAGATTGAGAAAAAGAAGAGTAAAAATAGAGGAGTTTACCTTGTGTTTAGGGAGTAATTGATTTAGAACGTGATTCTAAGATGTCTTCTCGGTCGAGAAATGATTTGGGCAAAGCTTTGCCTTGATTCTAGGCTTGAGCCTTGATGTTCTTCAATCAACTTGGTTGGTGGACGAATTTAGGAGTTGTTTGTGAGTGATTTGAAGGAGTCTTTCATGGAAAGAAACCAATAAATTGTGTGTGTTGTGTGTTTTCGATCAGGAATCGGGAATCTCTGAAATACTAAAAGCCATCAGGTATTTATAGGGGTTTAAGAGGTGGATGAATGACTTGGTCACCAAGTTTAGGAGACTCAAGTGGATTGGGACTCCTCCCAAGGAAGCTTACAGAATCCTCTAGTCAGTAGAGACCCGGATTAGATGATATTTATCAAGAAAAGAGTTTGAAACGGAGAAGGAGAGTGATTCTGCACATCCTGCAGAGGGGTTGTCTCGCGCGAGACATGCCTGTTTCGTGCGGGACAACTAGTCATTTGACCATTTTGTCCTCTTCAGTTGTTCCGTTAGTCAGTTAGGTCCAAAACTAACGAGGTTAGTTAGAAATTTAACGAAACATGATGAAACTGATATGCTTTCATCAAAACATAAAAGAGAGACAAAGAGTAGTGTAATCATGAATTATTGGTTCAGAATGGGGTGTCTACAGAGCCCCTCGGCGACAAGACTTATGGAAGAAGTCATGTCGTCGATAGAAAAGACATCATTCTGAACAATGGGATGGTCGTGCCGCACGACTACCTACGTATCTCTATTGGAGAATCAGACCAGAACGTAGTTTGACTCCAAAACACTAAAAAGGCTACTTTAGGTATTTTGAAAAGCATTTTTGAAAATCGAAGAGGGATTTTTTTTTGAAAAGGTAAAATCATACTGAGGAATCAAGGACTTGACCCAATTCTGAATATACCCATTTGTTGATGAAGTTGTTGGAGTGCGCCGCCCGAGGTTGCTGACGTAGCTGTTGTTGCCGAGGTCACGAACTTTGTTGTCGTTGCCGAGGTCACGGACTTTGAAGTTTGCTGCGGTCGCAGACTTTGTTGCCGTTGCCGAGGTCACGAACTTTGAAGTTTGCTGCGGTCCCAGACTTTGTTGATGCTCCACTCGAGGTCACAAGTGTCACTGTTGTTGCCAAGGTCATGTACTTTGTTGTCGTTGCTGCGGTCGCAGACTTTGAAGATGTTGCCGAGGTCACGGAATTTGTTGATGTCGCCTAGGTCACGGATTTGAAGTTTGCTGCCGTCACAGACTTTGAAGATGTTGCCGAGGTCACGAACTTGAAGCTGTCGATTGAGGTGGAGGTTCTGTCGGCTCCTGTAATGCAAGGATATATGTATGATGGTCTCGGATGGACCCGAATGATTCTTACCTTTCTGCACCTGTTAGCACATAAAGATTCCAAATAGATTTTCCAGATTTTAGTTGTTTAACTGGACTTATGTGGTGGTGCCCACGTCTGTTCGTGCAAATGGCCTGTCGGTCATTTTGGTGGTGAGTTTATGGATGAGTATATGGTATATGGATATGTAGGGACATTTGAATGGGTCGATATTTGAGATGGGTGAAATATATGAATGAACTTGTGTTTGAAAAGTTGGGACCAAATCAGGTTTATGCAGAATATGTTGCTAGTCAGCGAGGTTGTCTCGTGCGAGAGTATCGTACTGTTTCTTCTTTATTGTAGAATTTTGATGAGTAACCGTGTGTGAACACATCTAGGCCTGTTGTGAATCTTCATTCTTAATTATCCCTTGAATCGTGTCTCTAGAAGGCAAATGACTACATATCTGTCGACTGTCGTAATGGTTCTATGTCCAAGGCCCTTTACTGTCTCAAGCCCTAAGTTACTTGCAAGTGGTAGATGACTTTGTGAACAGGCTAGTGTGTCTGCTCTCTTGATTTGAAGATGATCGAAGAAGACTCTCCTTGTTGATTTGCTTTGAAGAGGGTCGAATGATGTTCGATGAAGAAGGTTGAAGAATACTCTCCCTTTGTCCTTGATTTTTTTCTTAGTGACGCACCCTGGTTTTTGCCTAGACTGCCCTTTCATGTTTTCAATCTAGCGGGCATCTCTTTTGCGCCTTTTTCTTTTCTCTTTTGTTTTTTTGAAAGTAGTATGTTAACTCGAAGAGAACTCAGAGGAGAGAATCTTATTGAGGAAAGAGAGATGAGATCTCAAGTCAGTTGAGGAGAGAAGGACTCTATTCTTTGGAAGGTGATCTAATCATTGACTTTTTGGAAGTGCATTCTCTAATGATGAGAGTGAGAAGCAAATAGGAAAGCTCCTAATGCAGATTTGATTATTTTGAAGTGTTGAAGTAGAGATTGACTGGGGGAGGAAAGGTTAGGAATCCCCAGTTTTGATACTTGAATTTCAAGAGTGTGAATGAGAGTGGCTAACAAGAAGCCCCTAGACTCAACAAGAAACGCTACTTGGCTCAATGATCTAGAAAAGTTGTTCTACCTTTTAATGAACCGTGTATCATCTAGAAGTTTCTAAATAAGTTTGAGGAGAAAGCTAATCATTAGTATGACTTAAGGGTAAACATTTTTCTTCATACTGAAAGTCTTCTTCACTTGCTGCAAGAATATGTTGAGTAATCTTCATTTATTTTGTTGGTATCTCTTGACTCCTCTTATTCGTGAGAGAGTCCTTCATGCATTTGAAATTTTCACCTTTGTTGTGGGGGTGATGAAAGCTTGAGAGTTTTTTTTGTACTCTCAAAGCTTTGAATTGAGCAGCCCCACTCTTCTTGGAATGAATGTTGACAACAACACCTTTGGCTTTCTTCGTTTGTTGACCTTTGACTTTCAGTAGGGGTAATGTTCAGCCCTTAAGCCTTCTAAGGATAACATTCTTCTTAAACTCGCTTAAAAGTCTCTATTTTTTGCGATGATTTAGGGAATAGAGGGTCCATTATTTTGTTGAATTAAATGATATTCATGAGGTAGAACAACCCTAGGAAAAGTGTTTAGGAAAAATGACTTTGATTAATTGAGAAATTTAAGAACAGGCTCGATAGTTTAGATGACACAAACTAGAGGAGGTGAGAAGTACTAGAAAGAAAGAATGACTCTTCGAGTTCATACTTGGAAATTTAAAACCTAATCTACTTCTGTCAAAGGAGAAAGGGAGAGGATAGTTGTAGCCCCAAAGTGGTAAGTGGAGCTTCATCTTCTTCATGGATTATGAGGGATAGGATTGGTGATGACGTTGGGACGTTCTAACTCTCCATTGTCAAAGAGGTCTTGGATGATGTCCTTCAAGTGGTGGCAAGTTTTGGTGTCGTGGCCGGTGAAGTTGTGGTACTTGCAGAATAAGTGATGAGCATGATGAGGACCCATATCTTTAGGAGGACCACCTTCTCTTGGTTTGATCTTTTCATTCTTGACAAGAACATCGAGGAGTTCTTCTTGAGTGATTCCTTCAAGTTTGTCATGATGCCTCTTTTTCTTTTCGGGAGGAGGAACAACAGAATACTTGCCAGTGTTTGAGCGGTTGAATGCAATAGCGTTGACTGAAGCATCCTTGCTTGTGGCAGGCTTGTTGAAGTGGAAAGTGCTTTCCTTCTTTCTACTTTTTAGGAAGTCAGCAATCCTAATTCCGGACTCATGGAGTTCATTGAAGCTAGGAAAGTAATTAACAGCGAGCTTCTCTTGAAATTCATCACAGAGGCATTGGAGGAAGATGTGTATTTGCTCTTTGAGAGTAGGTCTTTCGACAATTTCGATAAGTTTGAGTCTCCATCTTCTAGCAAATTCGGCAAAGGAATCGTTTGCATATTGTTTGGTTTGTTCAAGATCACTCCTAGTAGGGCGGTAAGTGGAGTTGTCTTCAAACAACCTTTGGAAAACTAAACATGCAGACGACCAATCAAGGGTTGTAGTCATAGGAAGAAACATGTACCAATCCCTTGCGGCACCCTCTAATGTTTTAGGAAAGCATTGGGCCAAGATTTTGTTATCAACGCCCATTGGAAGCATAGCCCAAGTGTAGGTTTCGACATGAGCTCGAGGACAAGTAGTGCCATTAAACTTGGCAATGTCGGGTGTCTTGTACTTGCGAGGAAACTTGGCGATGGATTGTTGGAGAGCATCGGGATTAAATGGGACGAATGATCCTTTTGAGGTGTCAAGGGTTGCAAGTTTCTTCTCGAGGTAGTTCTTAGTAACATGGTCACCAAGTTTAGTAGTTTCACTACTGCCTTCTTTCTTGGTTTTAGCACCCTTGGAGGTATGTCCCTCATTATCGGAGGAGGAAGAGGAGGAATCGGATTCTTCCTTTTTCTTGCTTGACTTCTTGGGTATCTTATTCTTTTTGGTGTATGATTCCTCTTTCTGCTTTTGCTTTCTTTCTTTCTTGACTTTCATCTCATGGAGTTCTCGCAGGAGGGCGGTTATTTAGGCATTTTGCTCATCAATTTTCTTACTTTGCTCATCCAACCTAAGCATGGCCTCGATGAGTTCGGCCTTAGCTTCCTTGATTTCGGCCTTGGTGGTAGAAGGAGAAGCAAACATCGTGTCGAGCTTTGGTGAAGAACCTAGACGTGTAGCAACCGTGTTAAACCATGATCGAGTCCCAACAAGTCGGCTGAATAAGGTGAATGAAGGCTTGAAGGTTTGGAGGTTTTGGCCAAAACACGAAAAGAGCGAACACTTGTCTCGTACAGGACAAGTAGTATCGCGCGAGACAACACCACGGGAAGTCACACTTTTCTGATTTTAATCATAATTTTGGTCGGACGAAAAATCCGTTTTGGGGGTTTCTAACATTCGAAATCCAAACCTAAGGACCTAGGGGTCGAAGTCATCTCAAGTAACATCGAGTTTTGTGCAATAAATTTGGTAAGAAAATTTTCTCTTTTAGGGGCAAATTCGAAGGGACAATCATAGGGACGTTTCCGAAGGGACAATTCCGAAGTGACAATTTATTAATTTCTTTTTCATGGCTTATTGCACAAAAAATGATCTTGACAAGGTATTACAAGGACTCTAAGATCAAACTGACCGGTCACGGAGTGTCCTAAAAAGTCAATCTACATAATATGTGGCAATGCAGGACTGGAAGGCTAGGCTCCCCGTGATATGACAATCTAGGTGGATTGAATACGCGGAGTGGGATGATCCAACTTCGGAGAGACCGGCAACTAGGTGGTTATCGTCATCCGTCCTTAGTGCGGGTCCCGGGTTTATCAGGGTATGTAGTGCAATGACAGATATAGCATGAGTGCGCGTGTGTGAGAGTTCATCTAGGTGATAGAGAAAAATAGAGATTTTTTTTTTGAAAACTAAAAGAAAAACAGATAATAGCCGCACCAAGTGGTTGCCTACGTTTCTCCCAAATTAGGAAGACTCAGGCCGTCGTAGTTCCACTTAAAGAGAGAGAGAGAGAGAGAGAGAGAGAGAGAGAGAGAGAGAGAGAGAGAGAGAGATAATTAAAATGATTAATTACAAAGCCCGAGTCAACCGATGACCGGTAAAAATTAAAATAATTCAATCTCACGCAAGTATATAAGTTCATGTAATTAATAATTACTGTACCCTGCAAAATAAAGTTAATACGAGCAAAATAGAAATAATAATTTATTTTGACTTTTCGAGATTTTTAAAACTTTTCTGTAAGTTTTTTTTTTACGAAAACAGTACAGAAAAAATTTCGAAAAATTCAGAAAAATCAAATTTTTGCAGAAAAATAAAAAGATTGATAATATTCAATTGTGCGCAAGTCTAACCCTCTTAATTAATCATCCCCAGCGGAGTCGCCAAAACTGTAGCGTTGATATTTTATTGAATCACAGAGTCGCCACTTACTATTTATTTAGGAAAACAATAAGAAAAACCTTTTTTATTTTAAAGAGATTTGAGGGTTCGGGGGTTATGTTATGGAATGGGAAGGTCGAGGAGCACCCATTCCACCAAATTCGAAGATCGGTCTTGCTAATCGGGTATTATCAATCAAATATAAGAAAAATCCTAATTAATTTTTTAATTAGGAATGTCGGATTGTACGCTTCGAGATCACCTCTACAGATTGAAGGGACTCTAGGCTAATCCTTTTTATGGGATTACACCACTCTAAAAGCCAATAGAGAGATTGAGAAGAAGAAGAGTAAAAATAGAGAAGTTTACCTTGTGTTCAGTGAGTAATTGATTTAGAACGTGGTTCTAAGATGTCTTCTCGGTCGAGAAATGATTTGGGCAGAGCTTCGCCTTGATTCTAGGCTTGAGCCTTGATGTTCGTCAATCAACGTGGTTGGTGGACGAATTTAGGATTTGTTTGTGAGTGATTTGAAGGAGTCTTTCGTGGAAAGAAACCAACAAATTGTGTGTGTTGTGTGTTTTCGATCGGGAATCAGGGACCTCTGAAATACTGAAAGCCATCAGGTATTTATAGGGGTTTAAGAGGTGGATGAATGACTTGGTCACCAAGTTTAGGAGACTCAAGTGGATTGGGACTCCTCCTAAGGAAGCTTCCAGAACCCTCTAGTCAGTAGAGACCCGGATTAGATGATATTAATCAAGTAAAGAGTTTGAAACGGAGAAGGAGAGTGATTCTGCACATCCTGCAGAGGGGTTGTCTCGCGCGAGACACGCCTGTTCCGCGCGAGACAACTAGTCATTTGACCATTTTTTCCTCTTCAGTTGTTTCGTTAGTCAGTTAGGTCCAAAACTAACGAGGTTAGTTAGAAACTTAACGAAACGTGACGAAACTGATATGCTTTCATCAAAACACAAAAGAGATACGAAGAGTAATGTAATCATGAATTATTGGTTCAGAATGGGGTGACTATAAAGACTTATGGAACATTGTAGATGGCACGGAGACCTCACTGCCCGAGAACAACACGGCCAGCTCCGCAAATGGGAAATTAAAGCAGGGAAGGCTTTATATGCAATCAAGACGACTGTCAACAAGAGTATACTCACACGCATTGAAGATATCAAGGTGCCAAAAGAAGCGTGGGATGCTTTGGCTGCTCTCTTCTCAAAGAAAAATTCTGCCCGACTACATCTCTTGGAAAGAGAGCTTATGAATACGTCACAAGGTACGTATTCAGTCAGTGATTATTTCTTTCAAATCCGAAACTTATGCCGTGAAATAGAGCAATTGGGTCCCACTTCAAAATTTGGAGAAGATCGGATGCATATAATAATAATCAACGATTTAAACCCCAAATATTCTACGTTTATCACGACAATCCAAGGTTGTCCTGTACAACCGTCATTTATAGATTTAGAAAATCTATTAGCCAACAAAGAAGCACTCGCCAATAAAATGGCGGGAGTATTATTAAAGAATATAGAAGAGGCACTTTGCCCTCGTCAAGAAAAGTCAAATGGGTAGCGTCAACATAGTCACCAACCAGGGGAAGCTCAAGGACGCCATTAAAGAGGGGGAGCTCAACAACGCCAAGGCTATAGATCCCGGCCACATAGGAATAGACGTGATGGTGACTGTTGGGTTTTGGAGTTACAAACGCAGCGGAAGATTTACAAATAACATCAAAAACCGAGCCCTAAGATCCGTCTAGCATGAAGAGATTAGAAATTTATATGAGATAGAATTTACATACCTTGAATACGATGAAGTTTAACAAAGTAGATCACAAAATTCAAGCCTTGGAATTTTGATGTCGAAACTGATCTTCTTCTACCTTGTTCAAAATCTTGTGATGAATCAACGAACATTGGCTTCAAGCTCTTGGTGATTAACTTATCACCCTCTATCGGTAATCCACACGTGAATGAATCCAAGAACACCTTCTTGTTGGATTGCTAGATGATCCTCTTGATTATTGAATCAATATTCAATAATCAAAGCCAAAACTATGGAACAATTTGGGACTTTTGATTCAAAATCAAAATCAAAATCTAGAGTTTCATAAACCTTGGATTATGATGTTAGAATAGGAAAATTCTGGCTGCAAGGTTGTATTTATATCCCATATAAATCCCCTAACAATTAGGGTAGAAACCTTGTAAAACACCAAATCCTTCCTAGCCAAGGAAAAGTGTACGGACACGGTTTTTAGCCTTGGTACGAGTCGTGCCCTTTGCATTTCACTCGTGCTCACGAGTCGTTCTCCAAGCCCCAACTCGTTCTGATCAAAACGAACCAAAATACAGTTGTGTCTCAGCCTTTGTCACTAGTCATATTCCTTGGCACGAGTCGTGCCAGAACCCAAAATTTCAATTTTCAGCTTGAATCAAATTCGTTCTTTTGTGTGTGACCCTTTA
Organism: Adenophora triphylla var. japonica; assembly: GCA_022495995.1. Lineage (NCBI taxonomy): Eukaryota > Viridiplantae > Streptophyta > Magnoliopsida > Asterales > Campanulaceae > Adenophora > Adenophora triphylla. The sequence continues at coordinate 42,017 of JAFEMH010006346.1, read as the reverse complement.
GGAATTATATTTTATGTTGGTAGTGAGTTGAAACATCAACCTCACAAGACATAAGTGACTTCTAGAAAATCATTATGTCCACCCAATTAAATATAACATCAAAGCTTGATTCCTTGATAGATCCAATGTCATAATCCCTTTGTCCATGATGTCCAATTGAACATGAGTCATGGTCTATGTCAACTCATTTTGTTTAACGCTTTCTCAATTCCGAATATGTTGATAATCCAAATGCATTTGATCTCTATCAAATCACTTGAGTGTGGCCACACATTTCATCAACATCATTCATCGAGGAACCCAAGCAAACATCTCTCTTCATAAGAGGGACAAATCCCGTCTTGACTTATCATTCTTCTCTACATTGATCCAAACTTGCTAACATAGCCCTTATTGCTATCCGATTAAAGATAGTGTTAGACTATATCAAACACAATCTTCACCATGTGGAAGATGGTGATAATTTCAGGTACAAAGGATTCAATAACATGACTATCATGAGATTTAATCATGACAACAAACCATGTCATGAATCTCATAAGTAGGTCAAGTCCAATACTTGTTCTCTAGCAAGTATCCATAAGTGTAATGTGCATCTCCATGCATATAATCATCTCTATGATTATCCATTACCAACTTATACTAGTTGTTCACAACAACTAGGGACGCAGTTAAATATAATAAACATGCAAACATATAATGAACAGAATAAATGTGCTCTATAATAAATAATAAAGATGATACATAACGGTTCAAGTCAATCATAACTATAGCCTAGGGCATTACACCAACAATCTCCACTTGCACTAGGCTCCATTTATGTATCTAATACCCATGGACCTCACATGACTATCATGCTTAGCTTGTGCGAGGGGCTTTGTATGCGGATCCCCAATGTTATCATAGGTTGATACTTTGCATATCTTAACGTCTCCCCGATTAATGAACTCTCGAATGAGATGGAAACGTCTAAGTATATGTTTGGATCTCTGGTGTAACCTTGGTTCCTTTGCTTGCGCAATGGCACCATTATTGTCACAATAAAGTTCCACCGGATTAGTGATACTTAGAACAACTTCCAAGTCACTAATGAACTTCTTGATCCAAACCGCCTCCTTAGCTGCATCGGATGCGCAATATATTCGGCCTCTGTAGTAGAATCGGCAATAGTACTCTTCTTGGAACTCTTCCAACATATCGCACATTCGTTAAGCATAAACACAAATCCCGACTGTGATCGGAAATCATCCTTGTCGATTTGGAAGCTAGCATCTGTGTAACCTCTTACAACAAGATCTTCTTCCATCCCTCCAAATACCAAGAACGCATCCTTAGTCCTTCTTGAGTACTTTAGGATCATCTTGACTGCCATCCAATGGTTCTCACCAGAATCAGATTGGTAACGACTTGTCATGCTCAAAGCATACGAGACATCGGGTCTAGTGCAAATCATAGCGTACATGATAGAACCAATATCCGAAGCGTATGGAATACCATTCATCCTCTTTCTCTCATTAGTTGTATTAGGACACTGCGTCTTGCTAAGAGTAACACCATGACCCATTGGCAAGTTTCCACTCTTAGAATTTTCCATCTTGAATCTTCTAAGAACCTTGTCAATGTAGGTACTTTGACTCAAACCAATGATCCTCTTAGATCTATCTCTATAGATCTTGATACCAAGGATGTAAGCGGCTTCGCCAATATCTTTCATTGAGAAACACTTCCCTAACCAAGACTTGACAGTCTCAAGCGTAGGAATGTCATTTCCAATGAGTAAGATATCATCGACATACAATAAGAGAAATAGCACAACGTTCCCACTGAATTTCATGTATAAACAAGGTTCATCTTCGTTCTTGAAAAAACCAAACTCTTTGATTTTCTCATCGAACCGAAGATTTCAACTCCTAGAAGCTCGCTTTAATCCATAAATGGATCTTCGCAACTTGCACATCTTACTAGAATTTCGTGGATCTACAAAACCTTCAGGTTGTGTCATATACACATCCTCAAGAAGTTTTCCGTTAAGGAAAGCGGTTTTGACATCCATTTGCCATATCTCATAGTCATAATATGCGGCTATGGCAATCAAAATTCTAACAGACTTAAGCATGGCAACAGGCGAGAAGGTTTCATCATAGTCTACACCATGAGTTTGCCTATATCCCTTTACTACAAGCCTAGCCTTATAAGTATGCACCTTCCCATCCATGTCAGTCTTCTTCTTGAAGACCCACTTGCACCCTATGGTTTTTACACCTTCGAGTGGCTCAATCAAGTTCCAAACTTGATTATCCGACATGGATTGCAATTCGGACTTCATGGCTTCTAACCATTTATCCGAATCGGGATCGAACATCGCCTCTTGATAGGAAGTAGGTTCGTCATTCTTAATGACTTCCACTTCATTACTTTCCGACACAAGAAATCCATATCTCTCGGGTGCGGATCGTAACCTATCCGATATATGATGGACTTGTGAATCTTGAACCGGTTCCACAACTTCTTGTAGAGTTGGTTCAGTCTCTACTATCGGTTTCATGTTATTTTCGGGTTCTTGAACTTCTTCAAGATCAATTTTACTCCCACTAGATGCTTTATTGAGAAACTATTTCTCAAGAAAAGCACCATATCGAGCAACAAACACTTTGTTCTCGTTGCGGTTGTAAAAATAATACCATTTGGTTTCCTTAGGGTAACAAACGAAAATAACCTTGTCGAATTTAGGTTCTAACTTATCAGAGACAAGTCTCTTCACATAAGCTTCGCAACCTGTAAGTACCCAAATCCGGATCGCCAAAATTCGTTAAAAGTTAACTGGAATCCGTTAACTGGCCCGCTCCAGGTTAACCGGAACCCGTTAAGCTCCTCGTTCTCAAGCCAACGAGACGTCCCGGGACTGCCCCGTGCATCCCAACGTCGAAGCATACTCAACACACGTCTTCGCACGTAAAAGTACAGCTTCTCCTGAAAAACGCACTTTCCGGCACTTTCCGAGGGCGTTTCGGACATTTCCGGATAGTTATTTAAAAAACGGACTAAATCGAGAATAATGGCATGAAAACCCATGCCCTGCTGAGTCATAGGGGCACGTGGCACGCATGCCACAGCCCTCCGGTCAACATCAATCAGATTTCAGTGTGAAAAGACCAAAATACCCCTGGGATGCAGTCCCAGTCCGTCCGGACTCTTTTGCAGGCAAAACAGAAATGCCAGCAAGTCCCTCCAATTTCAAAAATACCACAAAACCCCCTGGAATTCAGGTTAAGTCCGTCCGGACTCTTTTGCAATTTTACCCTATAAATACAGAGGGCTGTCAACATTTCAAAAAAAGAAAAAACATAACCATTTTCTTTCCACAGCCACGGCATAACACCCTTTCACCCTCTCCCGAGCCCCGTTTTGCCTCGTTTTGCGTGAAAACTCCGTATTTCAACCAAAAACAAGCCAAACCACCTCGAAACACCATTCCAAACACTAAATTGTATCCCGTATACGCCTCTTGAGTCAAAAGAGTCAACCCCTAGCCATAGGTAAAACTCTCTCTCCCTATACACTCGTTCCATCTCGGTTTACGCGCTAGTCGCTACAAACGTTTCGAACGAATGTTGTTTGAATGTAGACGTCACCGTCAACGGGGTCCGATACGTTTTAGTCCCTGATCCTCTTCTCTTCCCGTAAGAGAAGTAATCTCGAGTTAAAACGGCGTTCCGGCCCCGTTCCGTTACTTTTTATGTCATTTACAATTCCGGATCGTTTGATCCGTTGAACGTCATTTACTTTACGCAACTTTACAGTCCGAACCGTTTGGTTCGTGATAGTCATTTAACGGTCCGGATCGTTTGATCCGTTGAATGCTATTTACTTAATGTACTTTTAAAATTCGGGTCGTTTGATTCCGTCGATACCGCACTTTAAATACTGTCATTTACAAGTCCGAGCCGTTTGGCTCGTGATAGTATTTACTTATCAAAGTCCGAGTCGCAAAACGATTCGTTGATCGCATATCATTTAATGCTTTTTTCCGTAAAATCGCTAACAATGTAATGCCCTGTTCAAAATCGGAGTTCGACATTCGAACTCTCTTTCAAAATGCGCGAAATGACGTTTGGCATCCAAACGATCATCTTCAAACTTAAAATTTGACATTTGACATTCAAATCTCATTTAATACTTTTTTCCCGTAAAATCTCTAACAATGTAATGCCCGGTTCAAAACCGGAGTTCGACATTCGAACTCTCTTTCAAAATGCGCGAAATGACGTTTGGAATCCAAACGATCATCTTCAAACTTAAAATCCGACATTTGACATTCAAATCTCATTTAATGCTTTTTTCCCGTAAAATCGCTAGCAATATAATGCCCGGTTCAAAACCGGAGTTCGACATTCGAACTCTCTTTCAAAATGCGCGAAATGACGTTTGGCATCCAAACGATCATCTTCAAACTTAAAATCCGACATTTGACATTCAAATCTCATTTAATGCTTTTTTCCCGTAAAATCGCTAACAATGTAATGCCCGGTTCAAAACCGGAGTTCGACATTCGAACTCTCTTTCAAAACGCGCGAAATGACGTTTGGCATCCAAACGATCATCTTCAAACTCAAAATCCGACGTTTGACATTCAAACGCTCTTTTCTTAAAATTCAACATTTGACAATTAAGTTAAAAGATCAAAATCATCACTCGTGTCACTTTTCCTAAAAAACTCCAAAACCGACGTTTGTCATTCAAACGCTCGCCTTTTCCAAAAAGAATCACATAATCAACGTTTGACATTCAAACAAAGATTAAGCTTGTCATTCAAGCCCCCATTTTCAAAAATGAAAACACACACACACACATTTTCGAGAAAGGTAGAAAGACTCGTCATACGAGGCATTTCGGGTGATCTCAAAATACTTTTCCCGAAACGTAACGTGACCTCCGAACCTAACAATCTCTGGTACTCAAAAAAGCCTTTTCCTCGTTTTTGCTACCAATAAAAATGACACTCCTTTTCAAAGCCTTTTCCAAAGTTTTTGCTACCAATAAAAATGACACCATTTTCATTAAAGCCGTTTTTCAACGTTTGGGCTCAAAATACAAAACCGCGTGGCGACTCCACTCCTTCCCGAAAGCGAGGTCTCAAACACCAACCCCGCGAAAGACAACCTCTTCGCCGCGCGCGAATACGGGTAATTTTTGTTGGTGACTCCGCTAGGGAAATGGATACTTTTTCAAAACTACCGTTGTTTTCGAAAAGCCTTCCGTGGGTCAAACTTTCGTTTACCCTTCCTCGTTTTTGTGTGTGTGTGTTGTTCAAAACCTCGAACGGTTATTTTCAAAAGGTGTTGCTGATTGTGTGCTCGCTCGAAAATAAGAAAATAAAGGAGTCGCCATGCCATTTTTAAGAGGAAACATTGAAAACCTTTTTGTAGAGAAAATGGGTTCGGGGGTCAAGTTACGCGTTGGGAAGAACCGAGAGTTCACCCAACACGCCTCGTTCGTAGACGAGTCTTTCTAATGTTCAACATTCAATTCATTCAAATGTGTGTGCATGACAAGATATGTATAAGAATGCATAAGAGTGCTTTATTTTATTGCTCAACACGGGGGAAATACAATTTGTAAGCCATTGACTCTGGGAGGCCACATCCCACTTTACATCGAGGACAAACAGAATAGGATTTACAACTGAAATAATAGTCTCTGCATAGGGCACGTTGTGTCGCGTGACACAGGACCTGAGGGTTCAATTGTGTCGCATGACACAACCTTGCCGTTTGCAGACACTTTACAATTGAGCACAAATCCAACAACAAACAATTCAGATCCCAACACAATACCAATAACAACTCAGAAATCAATGAATTTACAATAGATTGACCAAGGGGATGTGGATATAGGGAGATCCACACTCCCTTGGCCAATAGGCAACAAATACACCAAACTCACATCATTAATATTAACAATACCAAGCAAAGCTAATTAAATAGAGAGATCGGCAGTTGGGACTTGATAATTGAGGACGGATGGAGTCCAATTATCAAGTCCGGGGAATAAATTGCAATGAAACAAATAAACAGTAAATGCTAGATAGAGGTGAGGGAAATCATTACCCTCGTAGATCCACAATTCTCTATACCACGTCGGTATAGAGAACCTTCACAATCAGCTTCGGAACAGAATCCAAATCTCAGACTAAGTGGTTTGCAATTTTCAGCGCCTGTGTGTTGAACGAACTTGGCTCCGGAACAGGGGAAGGAGGAAATTGGTTTCGTGTATAGAGAAGAGTAGCACCAGGTATGGCAGGGAATTAGAGAGGGTTGGGTGAAGCTTCCGATGGTGTTTTCCGTTCAATCGAGGTTAAGAGAGAACGGTGGTCATTGGCCTTGGTTTTGGGTGTGAGGAAATTGGACCGGTAAGGAGGATTGAAGGGGGAAATTGGGTTGTCGTTTGGTTTAGGATTGATTGAGGGAGAGTGGATCACCGGTGAGGGGGATTGAGGGTGGATTGGGTCGCGAGACGATTAGAGGGTAGTGGGCTAGGTGAACGCCATTGATACCGATTAGAGAGAGAACTTGGGAGGAGGTGATTATGGAAGGATTGAGTCGGGGAAGGAGAGGTTAGTTTGAGGAGAAGGAGTTGGTTTGGGTGAGGTCGCCGGTGTTGAGGGAGAGAACAGGTGAAGGTTTGGCCGGAGAGAGAGAGGTTGGTTTGAGGAAGAAGAAGACGCCGGGGGTAATTGCGTTTAGAGAGAGGAAGAGGAGAGAGAGAGAGACTGAATGTTTGTGCGTATTGTGTGTTTCTCTGTGTGTGGGATTGTGAGAGGCCTCCCTTTGCAAATGAACGAATATTGTATTTAAATGCTGATTTGGGATTGGAATTTAGTGTCGCACGACCACTCGCTTCCAATTTCCATGGCTCAATCTGTCGCACGACGAGACGAGCCAATAACCGTTTCTGGCATCAGAAACTGATTCTGGAACGTTCCGGGCTAATTCCTTAAAGGTCCAAAGCCAATAATATCTTATAGGTCCTTTTGTCCGGGAAAAATATTAAAAAACACTTCCTTCGCAAGAAACTCATAAAATGTTTCCGGAAGTCTCGGAATGGTCCGGGAATTTACCAAAACGCCCCTTAGTGCAATTTTATCATTTAAAATGCACCTAAAAAGGGATCGCAAATTGGATTGGCGTACTCACAGAGCCCCTCGGCAACGTCACTTATGGAAGAAGTGAGGTTGTCGACAAACAGGACCCAATCCCAATGAGCGGCTGGGGGATAAGGCGGAGGGCTGGACGATGACTTGGTGGATCGCATGGCTGGACCTTTCAGAAAGGATTCCTACGTATCCCTGGGAGGGAATCAAGCCGGTCGTAGTTCAGAGTATTCGGAGGAGACCATTAGGAGGTGTCTGACCCGATGAAAGACTGTTAGGAGGCATCTTGACCCGAAAAGACCATTAGGAGTGTCTGACCCGATAGAAGACTGTTAGGAGGCGTCTTGACCCGACTAGACCATTAGGAGGTGTCTAAACCGAAGAGACCATTAGGAGGTGTCTGACCTGATTGAAGACTGTTAGGAGGCGTCTTGACCCGACTAGACCATTAGGAGGTGTCTGACCCGATAGAAGACTGTTAGGAGGCGTCTTGACCCGACTAGACCATTAGGAGGTGTCTAACCCGAAGAGACCATTAGGAGGTGTCTAACCCGACTGAAGACTGTTAGGAGGCGTCTTGACCCGACTAGACCATTAGGAGGTGTCTGACCCGAAGAGACCATTAGGAGGTGTCTGACCCGATTGAAGACTGTTAGGAGGCGTCTTGACCCGACTAGACCATTAGGAGGTGTCTGACCCGATAGAAGACTATTAGGAGGCGTCTTGACCCGACTAGACTATTAGGAGGTGTCTGACCCGATAGAAGACTATTAGGAGGCGTCTTGACCCAACTGAAGACTGTTAGGAGGCGTCTTGACCCGACTAGACCATTAGGAGGTGTCTGACCCGATAGAAGACTATTAGGAGGCGTCTTGACCCGACTAGACCATTAGGAGGCGTCTGACCTGATAGAAGACTATTAGGAGGCATCTTGACCCGACTAGACCATTAGGAGGCATCTGACCCGATAGAAGACTGTTAGGAGGCGTCTTGACCCGAATAGACCATTGGGAGGTGTCTGACCCGATAGAAGACTGTTAGGAGGCATCTTGACCCAAATAGACCATTAGGAGGTGTATGACCCGATAGATGACTGTTAGGAGGCGTCTTGACCCGAATAGACCATTAGGAGGTGTCTGACCCGATAGAAGACTGTTAGGAGGCGTCTTGACCCGATGAACTAGATGAACTGAGGGCAGCGATTTTTCGAGTATACCAGACATAATGATTTGACAATTTGGACGAGACATGTTTTCATACCTGTGCTGTGCTTACCTATAGCTGCCGGGGACTCACGCTACTGTTGCTGACGATTTTGGATGCCGGAGGGACTCATACCATTGCTGTTGAAAGGTTGTAGCTGTCGGAGGGTCTCATGCTACTGTTGGTTCTGCTGGGGATAGATGTAGCTGCCGGGGACTCACGCTACTGTTGTTGACGTCTTGTTGTTTTGCCTTGTCAGGGGACGGCCTTTGTTGACTCTTGGTTGTCTTTGGAGTCACGAACTTTGCTTGATGTGACACGGGTTCTGTTTGCTAGGGAACAGATTTTTGCTGATGCTTTTGGTGGCGGGGCCAACGATCTTGATGCACGTTGCTGGGGAGACTGATAGACTTGGGATTCTTTGTCTCGGTTTTGTTTTGAGGGACAGTCTTTGAGATTCAATGGTGCTCAGTTGATCATTGTACATGCGGGGGTGGAAGTAGCTGCCGGAGGGTCTTAGGTTGTAACTGCTTGTTGGGAGGTAGCTGTCGAGGGTCTCATGCTACCATTGGTTCTGCTGGGTGGCCATTCACGGGACGGTTTTTGCCGAAGAGTTGTGGAAGTGTTAGCGCATACATGCCTCGATGCAGGTGCGCCCATGGGAACGGGATTTTGAACGAAGATCTGCCCATAAGAATGGGCTCTGACTGAAAATTTGCCCATGGGAATGGGCTCTGACTGAAAATCTGCCCCTGGGAACGGACTCTTGACTGAAAATCTGCCCTCGGGCTCTTACTGAAAATCTGCCCTATGGGAACGGGCTCTTGACTGAAAATCTGCCCTCGGGCTCTTACTGAAAATCTGCCCTATGAGAATGGGCTCTTGACTGAAAATATGCCCTATGAGAACGGGCTCTTGGTTGGTAACTCTCTGTGCGGAACATGCCTTAAAGTCGCTGAGGCTGGTGAGCATTATCGCCTGGATTCTGGGGCAGCTGGGGCTCTTTTCCTTTTTTTTCTTTTTCGACAAGCATTGCTTGGAGACTGGGGCAACTGGGGCTCTTTCAGATGATGCTGGTGAGTCCGGGCCTTACGAAGATAATAAAGGCAGGGTTGTCACCTGCAGGGTTTGGAATCCTTGTCCAAGATTGTGATTCGAGGGGCAGTCCTCATGATCACATTACGATCACCTGATTATTGTACCCTGCGGGGGGAAGACACGACACTCTAGGCACTTTGCATTTTATTAGACTCTTTGCTAATGCATTATTAATCTTTGGTTGCACAAGTCCATCTCAGCTGGGGAGAATAGGAAGTAGGGAGGGTTCTGCACGGCTTGATGAGCAGATGTGTAGGTAGCCATTATGCTATGAGGGATTGTGTATAGGACGAAAGTGCTTATAATGAGGTGGACCCTCTCCCGTGAGGTGGAAAAACGATATGGCGCGGCTAGGCAAGTCGGGGACGCTCCCGAGAGTACTGATTGCAGCGGGTCCGTTGCTAGTGAGGACAAAGTGCATCGCGCGTCTGAGACAACAAGAAGTAGAGAATGTGCAGAGAACGATCCCGTCTTGGCGAAGCCCCAGTTGATAGTGCAAAGCAAACCTGGAGGGAATCTGGTAAGGAGAGCCGGAGGGATACCTTAACCAAAGCCCCAGCTTGAGGAAATTCCATGCAGCTTCATCGCAGACAGAGTCATCTTGTGGCCGAAGAGGCAACCCATCATTTCAAACCGTAGTCAATCAGTCGCTGGACAAGACTCGAAAATGTTTACGTGCAGGGGCATATCTTTCGAATGGTGGGAATAGAATCCCGACTTTGTGTATGACATTCTCGCTTTTGGGCTTGAATCTTTTTGGAGAGTATGAGTATCACAAGGTGGGGAATGGTGTATGGAAGCCTCTGCTGACTGATACAGTGTTTAGCTCTATCTTCCTATGATGTAGAAAGAGAAGACTTGTCGAGACACTTGAAAACCTGTCTTATTCGTGATGATCACAAAGTTGCTTAAAACCCTTTATTGATGTTCGGGTTATTCAACCGCCAAAACTGACATGAACAAATATTTTTATTGATCCTGAGGAGAAGGCCCACTGATATCGAGATCAAATTTGGAAAGACGGAACGAAGGATCTATGTATAGGGACGGCCCTTGAGGAGATCAGATTTTTCGAGATTTGTTTGTGCTTTCGACCGGACCAGTTATGGTTGCCTACGTTCCCCTCCCTGGGAGGAGCTCAGGTCGCCGTAGTTCGGGCTTATCCCGAATAAAGAGAGTGAACGGTGAAATTCGGGAATTTTGAGGACTTTCGAGGATTTTGAGAATCAAAAGAACGTGTCCTCTTGGAGTGTCGATAGGAGACACGGATGTGAAGCCCCAGTGGCACGTCCACGGCGGGTGTTTGAGGAGGAGAAATGAAATATGCTCACATAAAACGTCAAATGAACGGATGGAGTTTGCACAATCTTTGCTTGATAATCTATTGAGCCGGGATGGACTTGGCTCCGCTTTAAGCAATGATCTGTTTTAAGATCTCGACGATATTGGAATGAAACTATTATTCGGTAGGAACTGCGACTGGGTCTCGGGGTTTCGATCGGCCCTCGGGTGATTCAGGATATCACGACCTCTTAAAACGAGAGGTCGGCTAGGCCTTTTGCTGGCTGAACCTCTAAAGATGAGAGGTTGGCTTGCAGGGATGTGTTTGGGATTTCTAGGGTGAGGGAAATTTGTGGTTGCATCTTCAATGCCTCTAAGAACGAGAGGTCAATCTTGGCTTTGGTTAAAGGCAAAGGTAAGGGTAATGGGAATGGGAATGGGAATGTCCTCTAAAATCGAGAGGACGGCTTGGAATTAGTTAAGGCAGTGGGAATATCCTCTAAAAAATCGAGAGGACGGCCGGAATTGGTTAGAGGTAATGATGAGGGACATCCGTGCGGTCTCTTTATTCACTTCGAGACTCCTCTTGAGTAATGATCGAATCCTTTGACTTTTGCTTTCGAGAGGATCGCTGGGGACTAGGCTCTCTTTCTTTTCTTCTTCTTCTTTTTTATTCTTTTTTTTATTTTTGTCTCTCTCTTTTCCAATTTTGACTTTGAGAGGAGAATTTCAGCTAGTCCCCAGAATGGATCATTGCTTTCCGTCATTCTTGAGCTTGGAGACGGTCAATCTTCTTTTGAATTACGGGAGCCTCAAGGATAGTCCCTCTTCTTCTGGCAATGGCTAAATGGGTTTCAAATATGCCGATCTTGAATTGAAAGGGTATTGTTTAAGTGAGGGTAAGGTAAAGGTCTTCCTAAGGGTGAAGGTTTCAACCGCAGTCCCTACCGGATGATCCGAACGAGATTGAGTCTTCGCTTGCTTGCTTAAGATTACTCTGAGAAAGGTCCGTGCAAATTCATCGAGCAACGAGATAGCGAGGACAATGGAAGGTATGTGAGCATATGGGAATCGAGGTGGGGAGTTGACAAGCCCCACTTTGAGAAGGATATCAGTCTGTTTTCTCATTCTGATCGATTTAAATATTAGTCATTTCAAAGCATTAGTCGGTGAGCAGCACAAGTGATCATTTGGAATAAGACCATTTCAATTAACTGTAACGCAGGTGTTCTAGTAATGTCCCGAGTCTAGCAAGAATAGAAATAAAGATTTTATCACTACAAAGCAAAAAATGGTCCGAAATGGACTCGACAGACTCATGTCCGAAAGAGGGACATTCTAGAACCTACGACGCTGACTGACTGACTTCTTCGTATGGGAGAGCCTCTGAGCTTCTGCTGACATCATGGACGAGGATTGGAGACAACACTGGGGCGAGCCTTCTCAAACTTTCTATCCTTCATAAGTCGTCCTCCTTATTTTTAGCAATCTGAGCAAATAACCGGGCCTCCCGCTCGCGAGGAAAAAAATAGCTTCAAGGGTAGCTCGCCACTTTTCGCTAGATACACTCTTTGCACTCTGCTGACCCATGGGATATGAAATTCCAGATTGTTGGGCCATAATCTTCTCTGCACCGAGCATTTTGGATTCCGAATCAGATGAACGATCGCTCGGGCACTTGAACTGCTTCCGCCTCGGGAATATGAACCAATCGAACGCAGGGAACGAGAGCGCACACCCAACTTGTCGTAGCCTCGCGCATGTGAAGAGGTGAGAGCGTGTATAGACGGAGGGTAGAGAACTTTGAGAAGGTACGGGAGAGGGAAGAACGGGAAAGGAGACGGACTCGTGGAACACTTTATTAATCTTCAAGTAGAAATCAGTGTTTTAAGTCCTAGAGGCGGTTGGAAAAGACTAATTCTTTATTTCACGCAATCTAGACCTCGGGGGAACCCTAGGGACACATCATCCACAAATACACCAAACGTATTGGTTCAAAATTAATAACATGCGATAATACCTAAACCAAACCAAAGCATTTATGGGACGAACGAGCAGCCCAATTTCTTGGAGAAATTTGGGCAGCATAACGGGTATTCCCGAAGAATTTCAAGGAAAAATCCGGCATGACCTCTCGTCGGTGCACGTTGACAAAGCGACATGATCTCTCATTAGAACATGCCGCGGGAACGACATGTCCTTTCGTGAAATCATGTTGCGATGGCAACATGCCCACACGTGCTAGGTTTTGGGAATAGGTACGATAGTCTATTAAAAATTTTGAAGCAATTAATTTTAATGTATTTGAAAAATGTCGTGTCAAAAACCAACCGTTTTGAATGAGGTTTAAATGTGTGGTGCCACCTATAACGCGCTAGGGGAATGGGTTTGACATTAGGCGCTCAAGCGTAAGCGACATACATCACTGTCCGCGATGCCGTCAATCGCACCCGAGGGTTCTAGATCTACGTGGTGTAGTGTGCGGATGACTATCTTCCTTTATATACGAAAATGATTTTTTTTTTTTTTTGGAAAGGGGTGATAAAAGAAAAAACAACACACACACGTCCCACAAAGATACAATAATCAAGGATCATGCAATTTAATCACGGGGCAGCCCCACAATCACAACCTGTACAAAGAAATCAAATCCTGCAACTTGGCCACTTCTGTCGCGTGACACAGAACAGCTGAGGCACATTCTGTCGCGTGACAGAAGAAGCCATTTCCAGAATCCTGAGCAACAAGCCAAAACCAGCCCCAGTCTCCAAGCATAATACAATAGCTCAAGCCCCAAGCAAACATCAACACATACAACAAAGATGAGACATAAGGAGGGAAAGGAATAAAAAAAGCACATAAAATGCATTTAAACACATAAAATGTCACACGACAAAGCACACACAAATGAATGAAGTGAATGCTGAACAAACACGAAAGTTTGACCCACTTTTGAAAATCAAGTTTCAATAATCCCCAGCGCAGTCGCCACTGAATGTGCGCTCGCCCGAAAATAAGAAAATAAAGGAGTCGCCACGCCATTTTTAAGAGGAAACATTGAAAACCTTTTTGTAGAGAAAATGGGTTCGGGGGTCAAGTTACGCGTTGGGAAGAACCGAGAGTTCACCCAACACGCCTCGTCCGTAGACGAGTCTTTCTAATGTTCAACATTCAATTCATTCAAATGTGTGTGCAAAGTGTGCATGACAAGATATGTATAAGAATGCATAAGAGTGCTTTATTTTATTGCTCAACACGGGGGAAATACAATTTGTAAGCCATTGACTCTGGGAGGCCACATCCCACTTTACATCGAGGACAAACAGAATATGATTTACAACTGAAATAATAGTCTCTGCATAGGGCACGTTGTGTCGCGTGACACAGGACCTGAGGGTTCAATTGTGTCGCGTGACACAACCTTGCCATTTGCAGACACTTTACAATTGAGCACAAATCCAACAACAAACAATTCAGATCCCAACACAATACCAATAACAACTCAGAAATTAATGAATTTACAATAGATTGACCAAGGGGATGTGGATATAGGGAGATCCACACTCCCTTGGCCAATAGGCAACAAATCCAACAAACTCACATCATTAATATTAACAATACCAAGCAAAGCTAATTAAACAGAGAGATCGGCAGTTGGGACTTGATAATTGAGGACGGATGGAGTCCAATTATCAAGTCCGGGGAATAAATTGCAATGAAATAAATAAACAGTAAATGCTAGATAGAGGTGAGGGAAATCGTTACCCCGTAGATCCACAATTCTCTATACCACGTCGGTATAGAGAACCTTCACAATCAGCTTCGGAACAGAATCCAAATCTCAGAATAAGTGGTTTACAATTTTCAGCGCCTGTGTGTTGAACAGACTTGGCTCCGGAACAAGGGAAGGAGGAAATTGGTTTCGTGTATAGAGAAGAGTAGCACCAGGTATGGCAGGGAATTAGAGAGGGTTGGGTGAAGCTTCCGATGGTGTTTTCCGTTTAATCGAGGTTAAGAGAGAACGGTGGTCATTGGCCTTGGTTTTGGGTGTGAGGAAATTGGACCTGTAAGGAGGATTGAAGGGGGCAATTGGGTTGTCGTTTGGTTTAGGATTGATTGAGGGAGAGTGGATCGCCGGTGAGGGGGATTGAGGGTGGATTGGGTCGCCGGCCGATTAGAGGGTAGTGGGCTAGGTGAACGCCATTGATACCGATTAGAGAGAGAACTTGGGAGGAGGTGATTATGGAAGGATTGAGTCGGGGAAGGAGAGGTTAGTTTGAGGAGAAGGAGTTGGTTTGGGTGAGGTCGCCGGTGTTGAGGGAGAGAACAGGTGAAGGTTTGGCCGGAGAGAGAGAGGTTGGTTTGAGGAAGAAGAAGACGCAGGGGGTAATTGCATTTAGAGAGAGGAAGAGGAGAGAGAGAGACTGAATGTTTGTGGGTATTGTGTGTTTCTCTGTGTGTGGGATTGTGAGAGGCCTCCCTTTGCAAATGAACGAATATTGTATTTAAATGCTGATTTGGGATTGGAATTTAGTGTCACACGACCACTCGCTTCCAATTTCCATGGCTCAATCTGTCGCACGACGGGATGAGCCAATAACCGTTTCTGGCATCAGAAACTGATTCTGGAACGTTCCGGGCTAATTCCTTAAAGGTCCAAAGCCAATAATTCCTTGTAGGTCCTTTTGTCCGGGAAAAATATTAAAAAACACTTCCTTCGCGAGAAACTCATAAAATGTTTCCGGAAGTCTCGGAACGGACCGGGAATTTACCAAAACGCCCCTTAGTGCAATTTTATCATTTAAAATGCACCTAAAAAGGGATCGCGAATTGGATTGGCGTACTCACAGTTGCATTATCGTCTCTTTCAAAATCATAACATGTTCATGCATTCCCGTTCATACTTGATTTTCATACTACATTTTGAACTGCGCATAAAATTCTTTAAGACACATTCTGAAAATCTCTGTTTTACTCAGAAAAGAATTTTAGTAACCGCACACTACTTGAACTTGCTGTCTCGGTACACCGTACTTCACGTGCACTTGCTGCCTCGGTACACTGCACACTACGACCCGTAACCCAGGATGACCATTCAGTTGCAGCTCGGTTGGTCTGCCAGACACCTTTCGAGCGCGCACGGGGTCGTCCCAAATAGCCCATCCTAGCTCGTGTAAGCCATACACTCTTTGTGTCACACTTCATCCAAGACCCCGGTTGGTTTTTGGCTTAGTACGTGTCATAAAGCCCAAGTGTATGTTTTTACGCCGGGTTTCGTCACGAGTCAAGCTCGAAAGATTGAGACCGAAGGTCGTTCCCGACCCGAAGTCTTGAGCTTTTCAGCCTTGACTTTGACGCGAAGCTCTGCCAAAAAATATACCCGAAGGTTCAATGTGACACCGTGTCACCAAACCCTCAACGTATGCACCGTGCTCACCACAACTTGGCCAACGCCAAAAGCTAAGGCCCCTCGCACAAGCGAGTCAGGAGAGGTCATGCCGAAATTTTGTCACGATCCCCGCCTTAACTTAAGGACGTTGACTTCGACCATAGCCCGCGTGTCACATACGTTGGAAGTTTGCGTGATCAGCTAGCCTTAGTTCACTTTTTCCTTTGTCGGTAGAACTCGCTTGCCTTATAGGACCCTCGCTCGGGATTGTCTGTCCCAGGAAGACGATCTACAGCTGAAAACGAGGGGCTTATAAATGTAGTGATGAGATCCACTGATTAGAGCCTTAGGTTAGTTGCGAAAAAGAAGACACGATTTTTTTCAACCGATTAGGACTCTGAGAAAATACGTGTTAAGTAAACATTAATTCGTAACTGCACATTGCACAAGCCCGAAACCTTGAGCCAAATACCCTTTTCGAAGCCTAAACCCTGCCTTTCGTTCCCTGCAGCGAGCAGAAAGTGGTTCAGAATTCCGGGTCACCGCCTCGCCAGAGTCACAGTTACGGCAGCGTCAGACAGTTCTTCGATTCCCTAAGTTCCCTCAGCCAGAATATCCGACATGTCTAGCTCATTGAGAAATCGTGATGGGGACGGACCCCCGCCACCGGTAATAGATATGACATTGGAAGAAGCCATCCGGGCTTGCGAGGTTCACAAGAGGCAGAAAGAATATCAACAGAATTTCGTAGTACAGCTTCTGAAAGAGCGAGGTATAGCAGCTATCCCCCAGTCAGACGGTACTTTCTTCCTAATCGAGGACGACGATTCCCCGAAACCAGTTCCTCAAACCTTCAACCAGATTCCCCCCCCCTGCCAACTTAGGGGATGCCTTCGAACCAAGGAAACAGCCGACCTAGGCTTCATGTTGCCACCTCTCAGGGCAACCCTGTCATATACGGTCAAGCCAGTACTACTCCCATCACTCAGTACAACCAGCGCACCGCTGGACCATCTCAAACAGATGCCAATATCCTCCAATACCCTCCTGGGTTCATCTCATTGCCTATACACGAATCCCAAAACACCGGGGACAAACCCCGATACAGTCCAGAAAAGGCCCCCATATATCCACATATATCGAGCCTCCCACCTCCAATCACTACCACTCACGTGGTAGCACCTGACGCTGAGCCTCAAAGTCCACCACTGGACCCAACCTTAGCCTGGAGAGTCGAACAGATGAAAGACCTAAAAGCCAATATGAGCAGCTCAAAGCAAGACACGCTCAGATCCACATATCCGGGAATGGTCACGCCTCTCCCTGCCAAGTTCAGAATGCCGGAGATGGACCAATTCGACGGAACCGAATGTCCTCAAACGCATGTTGACACCTACGTTCTCGGCATGAGAGCTAAAGGAGCAACCCTTCAGCAAATGGCCGATCACTTTCAACATACGCTCAAGAGTTCAGCGTTATGATGGTTCCTAAGGGTCAAGCCTGCAGACCGCCATACCTGGGATCAGATCAGTAACATCTTCCTAGAGCGGTACAGATCCAACCTAGAGTGGGAAACAAGTCGTGAGTACTTAATCACCATCGAGCAGAAAGCAGATGAAAGCGTCGGAGAATTCTACAAGAGGTGGAGTTGGAAACTCTCTGAGATCATGGAGCCACTCTCCAAGGATGAACAGATGCGGATCTTCAAGTCCTGCTTAAAACCGTCCATCAGAACTCTCATCAGGGAAAGCAGTCGGGTAACAGAAACCCACTCCACCCCGAAGCAGCCTGCCGTACACTTCGACAAGTTGGACATGCCGCTGAGTAAGATGCTGGAAGGGTTGATCAAGGAAGCCCTCCTCAAGCCCGTTGTAAACTACAAACCCAAGAATCCCGTAGTCAACACTGACAAGAGCAATGTCCACATCTGTTACGATGTTTGTGATTGCTCTGAATGCCTTGAGTACGAGTTCCAAGACATGATCAGGAATGATTCTCCCAGAAAGCAGAAGCAGAAGTATTCTCAACAGAAACTGAGAGAAAGATATGAAGCTGGAGACACCAGTGTGGGTACACTCGAAGAGCCATTCGAGAAGTTCGATTACTACGTACTCTACTCCAGCCAGTCCTCCCTTCCTCCAGGCTATGCAGCTTTAGAGCAGACAAGGATGGGAAAGCCAAAAAATCCTGCTGACACCAGAGTTCAGGCCTCAGGATACCGAAATACCTCAAATCTTGAGAATCTCACTGCCAGTCAAAAGCCTAACCCCCCGTGGGATCAGCCAAGTGTAAGTACCCAAATTCGGATCATCAAAATTTGTTAGAAGTTAACCGGAATCTGTTAACTGGCCCGCTCCAAGTTAACCGAAACCCGTTAAGCTCCCCGTTCTCAAGCCAACGAGACGTCCCGGGACTGCCCCGTACATCCCAATGTTGAAGCGTACTCAACACACGTCGTTGCACGTAAAAGTACGGCTTTCCCTAAAAAATGCACTTTCCGGCACTTTTCGGGGGCATTTCGGACATTTTCCGGACAGTTATTTTAAAAAGGGAGAAAACCGGGGATAATGGCGCGAACTCCCATGAACCTGGTGAGTCATGGGACACGTGGTGTGCATGCCACAGCTCCCTCATCAACATCAATCAAAAATCAATGAGAAAAGACTAAAATACCCCTGGTATACAGTCTCAGTCCGGCCGGACTCATTTGCAGACAATCCAGAATTGCCAGCAAGTCCCTCCCATTTCCAAAGTTTCACAAAACCCCCTGGTTTTCACCCTCAGTCCGTTCGGACTCATCCTGAAATTTTACCTATAAATACAGAGGCTGTCAAAGCCATTTAGAACAACAACAAAAAATTACTCCCTTTCACCCAAAAGCCACGACCCAACTGGTTTTCACCCCTTCCCGAGCCCCCGTTTTGCCTCGATTCGCGTGAAAACTCCATATTTCGATCAAATACAACTCCCGCCACCTCAAAACACCGTTCCAAACACATTTTCGTATCCCGTATACGCCCACCAAGTCAAAGGAGCCAACCCTAGCCATAGGTAGCTCCCTCTCTCTTTAAACTCTCGTTCCGTCTCGGTTTACGTGCCAGTCGCTACAACCGTTTCGGACGACGTTGTTGAAATGTAGACGCCATCGTCTAAACGGGGTCCGATACATTTTAGTCCCTGATCCTCTTCTCTTCCCATAAGAGAAGTAATCTCGGGTTAAAATGGCGTTCCGGCCCCGTTCCGTTACTTTTTATGTCATTTACCAATTCCGGATCGTTTGATCCGTCGAACATCATTTACTTTTACGCAACTTTACAATTTTGAGCTGTTTGGCTCGTCGATCGTACTTTACAATTCCGGGTCGTTTGATTCCGTCGATACCGCACTTTAAATACTGTCATTTACAAGTCCGAGCCGTTTGGAACGTGATAGTTTTTACTTATCAAAAGTCCGAGTTGCAACCCGATTCGTTGATCGCATATCATTTAATGCCTTTTATTCCGTAAAAATGCTAACAATGTAATGCCCGGTTCAAAACCGGAGTTCGACGTTCGGACTCTCTTTCAAAACGCGTGAAATGACGTTTGGCATCCAAATGCTCATCTTTAAACATAAAAGCCTCCATTTGACACTCAAATCATTTAATGCTTTTTCCCGTAAAAATGCTAACAATGACACGCCCGGTTCAAAACCGGAGTTCGACGTTCGAACTCTCTTTCAAAACGCGTGAAATGACGTTTGGCATCCAAACTATCATCTTCAAAACTCAAAATCCGACGTTTGACATTCAAATGCTCTTTTCTTAAAAGTCAACATTTGACACTTAAGATAAACAGTTAAAATCAGCATTCACGCCACTTTTCCTAAAACTTTCAAAACCGACGTTTGTCATTCAAACGCTCGCCTTTTCAAACAGAATCACATAATCAACGTTTGACATTCAAACCAAGATTAAGCTTGTCATTCAAGCCCCCATTTCAAAATGCAAACACACACGCACACACGCACACGATTTCGAGAAAGGTAGAAAGACTCGTCATACGAGGCGTTTCGGGTGATCTCAAAATACTCTTCCCGAAACGTAACGTGACCTCCGAACCTAACAATCTCTGGTACTAAAAAGCTTTTTACTTGTTTTTGCTACCAATAAAAATGACACCCCGTTTTCAAAGCCTTTTCCTAAGTTTTTGCTACCAATAAAAACTACACCATTTTCAACCAATAGCCGTTTCTTAACGTTTGGGTTAAAAATATAAAAATCGCGTGGTGACTCCTCTCCTTCCCGAAAGCGAGGTCTTAGTCACCAACCCTCCGCGAAAGACAACCGCCTTTCGCTCGCGCAAAATCCGGGTAATTTCATTTGGCGACTCCGCTGGGGACAAGTGATACTTTTTTCAAAACTACCGTTGTTTTCAAAAAAGCCTTCCGTGGGTCAAACTTTTGTTTACCCTTCCTCGTTTTCGTGTGCGTGTGTTACTTTAAACCTCGAACGGTTTTTTCAGGGCATTACATTATCGTCTTTTCAAAATCATAACATGTTCGTGCATTCCCATTCATACTTGATTTTCATGATGTATTTTGAACTGCGCATAAAATTCTTTAAGACACATTCTGAAAAGTCTCTGTTTTTGAAATTACCCGGGATTTCGCGCGGACGCGAAACGCGGTTGTCTTTCGCGGGGTGTTGGTGTCTTAGACCTCGCTTCATAGGAAGGAAAATGAGGAGTCGCCACGCGGTTTTTGTATTTTGAGCCCAAACTTTGAGAAACGGCTATTGTGAAAAGGTGTCATTTTTATTGGTAGCAAAAACATAGGAAAAGGCTTTGAAAACAGGGGATCATTTTTATTGGTAGCAAAAACGAGTAAAAAGCTTTGAGTACCAGAGATTGTTAGGTTCGGAGGTCACGTTACGTTTCGGGAAGAGTATTACGAGATCACCCGAAACGCCTCGCATGACGAGTCTTTCTACCTTTCTCGAAAACGTGTGTGTGTGTGTGTGTTTTGAAATGGGGGCTTGAATGACAAGCTTAATCTTGGTTTGAATGTCAAACGTTGATTAGGTGACTTTGTTTGAAAAGACGAGCGTTTGAATGACAAACGTCGGTTTTGAGTTTGAAATGACCGTTTGCGTGGCAAACGTCGATTTTGAGACGGAAATGAGCATTTGCATGGCAAACGTCGATTTTGAGTTTGAAATGAGCATTTGCATGGCAAACGTCGAATTTGAGCTTTTTGAAATGAGCGTTTGCGTGGCAAACGTCGATTTTGAGTTTGAAATGAGCATTTGCATGGCAAACGTCGAATTTGAGCTTTTTGAAAGAGAGTTCGAAGGACGAACTCCGGTTTTGAACCGGGCGAGTCATTGTTAACGATTTTTACGGGAAAAAACGTATTAAATGATTTTATGTGTCAAATGGCGGCTTTTAGTTTGAAGATGAGCGTTTGGAGGCCAAACGTCATTTCAGGCATTTTGAAAGAGAGTTTGAAGGAAGAACTCCGGTTTTGAACAGGGCATTACATTGTTAACGATTTTTACGGAAAAAATGCGTATTAAATGACATGCAATCAACGAATAGGGGTTGCGACTCGGACTTTGAAAAGTAAATACTATCACGATCCAAACGGGTCGGACTTTGTAAATGACAGTATTTAAAGCAGTATCAACGGAATCAAACGATCCGGAATTGTAAATGACGATCAACGAGCCAAAACGGCTCGGAATTGTAAATGACGATCGACGAGCCAAACGGCTCGGAATGGTAAATGACGATCAACGAGCCAAAACGGCTCGGAAATGGTAATTGACAGAAAGTAAATGATGATCAACGGATCGATCGATCCGGAATGGTAAATGACGTAAAAAGTAAACGGAACGGGGTCGGAACGCCGTTTTAACCCGTGATTACTTCTCTTACAGGAAGAGAAGAGGATCGAGGGGCTAAAACGTATCGGACCCCATTAGACGGAGGCGTCTACATTTCAATAACGTTGTTTGAAACAGTTGTAGCGACTGGCGCGTAAACCGAGACGAAACGAGAGATTTAGAGAGAGGGAGTTATACCTATGGCTAGGGTCGACTCCTTTGGCTCGGGGGTGTGTATGGGACATGGAAAGTAGTTTGAAATGGTGTTTTGGAGTAGTGAGGAGCGTATTTGATCGAAATACGGAAGTTTCACGCGAATCGAGACAAAACGGGAGCTCGGGAGGGGTGAAACTAAGTTTGGGCCATGGGGTAGTGATTTTTTGGAGTAAATTTCTTCCTCCTTTGGCTTTGACAGCAACATCTATTTATAGGTGAAAAATGCAGTAAGAGTCCGGACGGACTTAGACTGTTTTTCAGGGTTTTTTGGTATTTTGGAATTTTGAGGGGCTTGCTGGAAATTTCAGAAAATTTGCACAGGGAGTCCGGCCGGACTTTGACTGAAATCCAGGGGTATTTTGGTCTTTTGGCCTTGATTTGTGATTGAAAGGTGACTAGAGGGAGGTGGCATGGCTGCCACGTGCCCTGTGAGTCACCAAAGACGTGGGAGTTCGTTCCCCGGTCCCGGTTTTGTCCGTTTTTTAAAATAACAGTCCGGAAAATGTCCGAAATGCCCACGGAAAGTGCCGGAAAGAGCGTTTTTCAGGGAAAGCCGTACTTTTACGTGCGATGACACGTGTTAAGTATGCTTCGACATCGGGATGCACGGGGCAGTCCCGGGACGTCTCGTTGGCATGGCAACGGGGAGTTTAACGAGTTCCGGTTAACCTGGAGCTGGCCAGTTAACGGATTTCGGTTAACTTTCTGACGGATTTTGACGATCCGGATTTGGGTACTTACAGTTTTACTCGGAAAAAAGAATTTTAGTGACCGCTCACTACTCGCACTTGCTGCCTCGGTACACCACACTTCACGTGCACTTGCTGCCTCGGAACACTGCACACTACGACCCGTAACTCGGGATGACCGTTCAGTTGCAACTCGGTTGGTCTGCCAGACACCTTTCGAGTGCGCACGGGGTCGTCCCAAACAGCCCATCCTAGCCCGTGTAAGCCATGCACTCTTTGTGTCACACTTCGTCCAAGACCCCGGTTGGTTTTTGGCTTAGTACGTGTCATAAAGCCCAAGTGTATGCTTTTTTATGCCGGGTTCCGCCATGAGTCAAGCTCGAGAGATTGAGACCGAAGGTCATTCCCGACCCGAAGTCTTGAGCTTTTCAGCCTTGACTTTGATGCGGAGCTCTGCCGAAAAATATACCTGAAGGTTCAATGTGACACCGTGTCACCAAACCCTCACCGTATGCACCGTGCCAGCCATAACTTAGCCAACGCCAAAAGCTAAGGCCCCTCGCGCAAGCGAATCACGAGAGGTCATGCCGAAATTTTGGCACGATCCCCGCCTTAACTTAAGGACGTTGACTTCGACTGTGGCCCGTGCGTCACATACGTTGGAAGTTTGCGTGATCAACTAGCCTTAAGTTTACTTTTTCCCTTGTCGGTGGAACTCGCTTGCATTATAGGACCCTTGCTCGGGATTGTCCGTCCCGAGAAGATGATCTACAAATGGAACGAGGGCCTTATAAACGTAGTGACGAGATCCACTGATTAGAGCTTTAGGTTAGTTGCGAAAAAGAAGACACGATCTTTTCCAACCGATTAGGACTCTGAGAAAATGCGTTTTAAGTAAACATTAATCGGTAACTGCACATTGCACAAGCCCGAAACCTTGAGCCAAATACCCTTTTCCGAAGCCTAAACCCTGCCTTTCGTTCCCTGTAGTGAGCAGAAAGTGGTTCAGATTTCCGGGTCAGCGCCTCGCCAGAATCACAGTTATGGCAGCGTCAGACAGTTCTTCGGTTCCCTCAGTTCCCTCAGCCAGAATTTCCGACATGTCTAGCTCACCGAGAAATCGTGACGGGGAAGGACCCCCGCCACCGGTAACAGATATGACTTTGGAAGAAGCCATTTGGGCTTGTGAGGTTCACAAGAGGCAGAAAGAAGATCAGCAGAATTTCGTGGTACAACTTCTTAATGAGCGAAGTATAGCAGCTATCCCCCAGTCAGACGGTACTTTCATCCTGGTCGAGGACGACGATTCCCCGAAACCAGTTCCTCAAATCTTCAACCAGGTTCCTCCCTCGCCAACTTACGGGATGCCTTCGAACCAAGGAAACAGCCGACCTAGGCTCCACGTTGCCACCTCTCAGGGCAACCCTGTCATATACGGCCAAGCCAGTGCTACTCCCATCACTCAGTACCACCAGCGCACCACTGGACCATCTCAAACAGATGTCAATATCCTTCAATACCCTCCTGGGTTCATCCCATTGCCTATACACGAATCCCAAAACACCGGGGACAAACCCCGATACACCCGTAAAAGGCCCCCATATATCCATATATATCAAGCCTTCCACCTCCAATCACTACCGCTCACATGGTAGCACCGGGCGCCGAGCCTCAAAGTCCACCACTGGACCTAACCTTAGCCTGGATGGTCGAACAGATGAAAGACCTGAAAGCCACCTTGAGTAGCTCAAAGCAAGAAACGCTCAAATCCACAGATCCGGGAATGGTCACGCCTCTCCCTGCCAAGTTCAGAATGCCGGAGATGGACCGATTCGGATGTAACCGAATGTCCTCAAACGCTTGTCGACACCTACATTCTCGGCATGAGAGCGAAAGGAGCAACCCTCCAGCAAATGGCCGATCACTTCCAGCATACGCTCAAAAGTTCAGCGTTACGATGGTTCCTAAGGGTCAAGCCTGCGGATCGCCACACCTGGAATCAGATTAGTAACATCTTCCTAGAACGGTACAGATCCAATTTAGAGTGGGAAACGAGTCGTGAGGGCTTAATTACCACTGAGCAGAAAGCAGAGGAAAACGTCGGAGAATTCTATAAGAGGTGGAGCTGGAAACTCTCCGAGATCATGGAGCCACTCTCCAAGGATGAACAGATGCGGATCTTCAAGTCCTGCTTAAGACCGTCCATCAGAACTCTCATCAGTCATCACTTCTTCCCAGATCTCCGGGCCATGGTCAATGTCGGCTCACAGTTCGAGAAGGATCTCAAGGAGAAATTGGCTACTGCACAGCCATACAAATACCGATCGGCAGCTGCATTCAATCCCGCACCGGCCCCGACAAAGGGAAAGATACGTCCGTCAACTACATCCATCGTGGACAGCAATGGGCAATGTAAAACCTAGTCCCACAAAGTAACAATTCCACTCCGAAGCAGCCTGCCGTACACTTCAACAAGTTGGACATGCCGCTAAGCAAGATGCTGGAAGGGTTAATCAAGGAAGGTCTCCTTAAACCCATTGCAAATTACAAACCCAAGAATCCTATAGTCAACGCTGACAAGAGCAAGTACTGCGCCTTCCATCAGTATCACGGCCATACCACCGACAACTGCGTGGGGTTACGATACGAAATTCAGAATTTGATAGAGGAAGGAAAATTGGAGGGTCCCCGTGGGCCCAATAGAGTCGAAAACCCTTTTTCGAACAACAGTGTGAATTCCATTGAATGGGTGCCCAAGAAGATTGCCGCAGAACCAGTTCCTCTGCCTCTTCTAGCCAGGTCCTCATCAAATGTCCACATCAGCTATGATGTTTGTGACTGCTCCACATGCCTGGAGTACGAGTCCCAAGACATGGTCAGGAGCAATCCTCCCAGAAAACAGAAGAAGAAGTCCTCTCAACAGAAACTGAGAGAAAGATACGAAGCTGGAGACACCGGTGTGGGTACACTCGGAGAGCCATCTCGGGAGGTTTGATTACTACGTACTCTACTCCAGCCTGGGCCTCCTTCCTCCAGCCACGCACTTAGAGCGCACAGGGGGTGGGAAAGCCGAAAAGTCCCGGCCGACACCGCACTTCAGCCTCGGTGGCACCTAATACCTCAGATTTTGACAATTTCACTGCGCTAAGCCCAACTTCGGGATCACCAAGGTTCAATCCGCCCAACTTCGCAGCACAGCCTAAGAAAGGAAGATCAAAGTCAGCTTGGCACTCGCACTCGATCAACGTGCTAACCAAGGGCGGCAACCGCCACAAACAGCCTCAACACAATCCCGAGGCACCAGCAAAGGCTTTACCTCGCAAGAGGAAAATAGAAAACGGATGGCTTGATGACTCTCCTTCTCCGGATAGAGACCAGATCTACGATTCTCGACTGTATGGCAGTTTGATCACTTTCTGTGATGAAGACCTACCGAGAGACGCCTCGGGGCACAATGAAGCTCTATACATCACTCTCAAACTCAACACCATATCACTCCCCGGAGTATTGGTAGACAACGGATTAGCTGTTAACGTCCTCCTTCTCAGCATGATGCGAGCCCTACGCATCAACGAAAGCTACTTGATTCCATCTACTCGGACTATCAAGGCCTACGACAGGACACCTCGTCCCATCCTGGGGACGGTGACCCTGGAACTCTAGTTCGAAACCCAAATGGTGCCAGCAAAATTCCACGTGATGGACATTCCATCCGAATTCACAGCTCTGTTGGGACGCCCTTGGCTACATCACATGAAAGCCATAGCTTCCACTCTCCATCAGTGCGTCAAGTTCATTAATCGGTAGGGAGATCTTAAAGTCATCAGAGGGGATAGTTTCCTCATAGGAAATGAAGCCGAGACAGCAGCCAAGCGTGCCTGAAATTACCCGGATCCGGCTCGCGCGCGGAGCCCCGGCATCTCGCATTCGTCGCTGTTCGGGAGGTCGCCCGGATCCGAGAGGCAGCACAATCGCGCCCCGGCATCTGGCTTATTCCGTTTTAGCGTTGCGTGTTGGAGGTGTCTCGCCGTTTTGCTTTCGCATTTTGTAGAGTCGCCACGCCGTTTTTATTAAGCCCAAAACATTGAAAAAGGGCATCAGTTTAAAGATAAATTTTAAACTGTTTTTGTGTGATGAGATTTTGAGTTCGGAGGTCAGATGACTCCTCGGGAAGAGAATATTAGAATATTAGAGCTCACCCGAGTCGCCTCGTAAAAACGAGTCTTTCGGATACCCCTAATATCCTTTAAAAAGTTGTGTGTGTGTGTGCTTTTAAAAATGCATGTCAGTACGGATGTCTACATTGTATTGAAATGTATTGAAATAGAATAGGAAGGAAGCCTTACCAATGTTGGTTCGTGTCCGTCTTCCGCAGGGAATAGTGTTTGAGGTCGGAGTAGCGTTCCGGATTGCTTCGGGATGCCGGTTGTCCGCGGGACAGCAGTTTCGGCTTGAGTTGAAACCGTAGGCCGCGTTTGGGCGAGGTTCGGCGTGCGTGGGGATTGCCTGGATTAGTCGGGCAGCAGGTTCGGCGTGCGTTGGAATCGTTGGTTGGATTCGGGCAGAGGTTCGGCAAGGTTTGGGATCGCCGGCTTGACTCGGAAAGAGCCGGGACACCGTGGGAAAGACTGTGCAAGGCCTCGGAGTACCACGAGGGGCCCCGAGTACCTCGAGAGTGCCTCGGGGCAGCGCGGGAGCGTCTCGGGAGGAGCGCTGAGAGGCTTTCCTGAGCACCTCGAGGGGGCTCGGAAGGCCTCGGAAGGATCCGAAGGGGCCGGAATGCCTCGAAAGGTCTTAGAAGGGAGCCGAGAAGGCTTAGGGAGGAAGAGAGAAGTGGGAGGTGTGAAAAAAATGAGGAGGGGAAGCCCTCTATTTATAGTAGTGGAAAATCGCAAAGAGGTCCGTACGGACCTCTTAGGTAATGATGGATTTCGGGATTTGAGGGAATCTCGTGGACTTTAAGGGGATTTTCGTAATGATTATGTCTCGGTGCAAAGAGGTCCGTACGGACCTTTTGGCATGCAAAGAGGTCCGTACGGACTTTCCATGCTCTTGTGAATGTGATGGCAAGCTAGCTCTCGTCGAGAGCTTTCCAACCATATATGGCACGTCTCAATCGGAGTTCGTATGAAGGAGTTATGACCTCCGGAAGTTTGCCTCTAGTTTTGTCGTATGCTGGGATGGAGAGCGATCCAGATTGGGGTACTTACAGAAGCCCCTCGGCGACGTCACTTATGAAAGAAGTGGGGTCGTCGATAAGATAAGGGTCCTGACCGGATCGCGTGCCGGAGAGGAAGTGACCGTGTAGGTCAAAGGTGCGTGAGGACATGGCGGTGTCTGTTATGTGACCGTTTAGGTCGCCTGGGCCGGACCCTGTGATAGGATTCCTACGTATCCCTAGCGGGAATCAAGCCTGATCGTAGTTCGTGTGTGGGGTGAGTGTTTGTGAGTGCGGGCGTGGTGGTGCCCTAAAGTGTTGTGTGACCGCCGAGGTCAGTGATAAGGACGGGGTGATGTCCTGATATGTGGTGACCGCCGAGGTCAATTGTGAGGACGTGGTGATATCCTGGGATGGAAATTTTACGATTTTCCTAATCGGGTGATTTAAGGCCTTCCGGGCCGGCGATAGTGATTTGGGAGATTTATACGGTCTCCTGACCGAGTGGTTTAGAGCCTTCCGGCCGGGAATAGTAGTTTGATCGATTTATGGCCTCTCCGGACTGAGTGGTTTAAAGCCTTCCGGGCTGGAGATAGTGATGGGGGAGGTTTATACGGTCTTCCGGACCGAGTGGTTTAAAGCCTTCCGGGCTGCCTGTGGTGAAGTAGTGAGGTTTGTGGTGAGTGGACGTGGTGATGTCCTGAGTTGAAGCTTAGTTCGGGAGTATGAACCTAAGTTGTGACCTAGTTCAGGAGTATGACCTAAGTTGGGACCTAGTTCAGGAGTATGACCTAAGTTGGGACCTAGTTCAGGAGTATGACCCTAAGTTGGGACCTAGTTCAGGAATATGACCCTAAGTTGGGACCTAGTTCAGGAATATGACCTAAGTTGGGACCTAGTTCAGGAGTATGACCTAAGTTGGGACCTAGTTCAGGAGTATGACCTAAGTTGGGACTTAGTTCAAGAGTATGACCCTAAGTTGGGACCTAGTTCAGGAATATGACCTAAGTTGAGACTATTCTAAGGCGTCTGGACCTAAGTTGAGTTTGATGGGCATTTTGTGGATCCTATATGGAACTTTGTTTGTGGGAATTTTTGGAAAGGCATCATGCCGTGTCGATTCTTCTTTTTATGTAGCATTTATTACAAATGGCTATGTCTTGGCTTTGAAGTTTATTGACATACCTTTGTCGTGTTTACTGCAGGAGGAGGCACCTTGTGAGGAGGAAGTTGGAATTGTTGAGATGTGGGGCACCTCCGACCGAGATGAAGAGGACACGCGGCGTCTTCGGTCCGAATTGTCAAGTGTTAGAGGGCATGGGGCGCCCGATCGAGTTGTTGAAATGTTGAGGACGTGTGGCGCCCCGACCGAAGTTGCCGAAATGCCGCGATGCGTCGGCGTTTTGATCAAGCGGTGAAAGGATGAGGACGCGACTGAGCCTTTGTTCGAACTTGCGGTGAGGGCGCAGGTGGAACCTCCGCTCGAACTTGGTGAGGGCGAGGTAGCGCCTGCCCGAACTTGCGGTGAGGGCGAGATGGAGCCTCCGTCTCGAACTTGCGAGGGCGAGGTAGCGCCCCGTCCGAACTTGCGGTGAGGGCGAGGTGGAACCTCTGCCCGAACTTGGTGAGGGCGAGGTAGCGCCTGTCTCGAACTTGCGGGGAGGGCGAGATGGAGCCTCTATCCCGAACTTGCGAGGGCGAGGTAGCGCCTGTCTCGAACTTGCGGGGAGGGCGAGACGGAGCCTCTGTCTCGAACTTGGTGAGGGCGAGGTAGCGCCTCTGTTCGAACTTGCGGTGAGGGCGAGGTGGAACCTCTGTCTCGAACGCGAGATGAGGTAGCGCCCCGTCTGCGAACTTGCGGTGAGGGCGAGATGGCGCCCGTCTCGAACTTGCGTGAGGGCGAGATGGCGCCCGTCTCGAACTTGCGGTGAGGGCGAGATGGAGCCTTGTCCTGAACTTCTGGCGAGGCGAGGTAGCGCCCGTCCGAACTTGCGGTGAGGGCGAGATGGAGCCTCTGTCTCGAACTTGGCGAGGCGAGGTAGCGCTCCGTCCGAACTTGCGGGGAGGGCGAGATGGAGCCTCCGTCTCGAACTTGCGGTGAGGGCGAGATGGAGCCTTGTCCGAACTTGGCGAGGGCGAGGTAGCGCCTCTGTCTCGAACTTGCGGTGAGGGCGAGATGGAGCCTGTCTCGAACTTGGCGAGGGCGAGGTAGCACCTCTGTCCGAACTTGGCGAGGGCGAGGTAGCGCCCGTCTCGAACTTGCGGTGAGGGCGAGATGGAGCCTCCGTCTCGAACTTGGCGAGGGCGAGGTAGCACCTCTGTCCGAACTTGGCGAGGACGTGGGACGCCTCGTGTGCCGGACAAGGAGAGGAGGGATGGCTCATCTTCTTTTTCCTTCTTCGTTCTTATTCCCGTGGACTTCTTGGATTATCCTATTGAGGAAGGTGCCGGGTTCACCGAGGACGATGATGTGGCCGGGCGGAGGCGCCGAGATGCCGAATTTCTCGTTTGTGGAGGAGGATGATGATGAATCGGATTAGGGCTCTTTTTGCTTTTCCTCTTTCCATTGTTTTTTTTTTTTGTAGAAAGCAACAGACATTTTGTACCGTAATAAAACACTTGTATTTGCACAAAGAAAGTATTTTATTTAAGATGTAATGACGTATTTGTGATTCCCTGGATTGACCTAGGAATTGTTGCTAGCTTATTATTATTTTTGTGCATGTCGCATGAGCCGGGAATGCATTTGTGGTTAATGGAGGCCGAGGCAAACTTTCTGCAAGTTTTCTCAGCAAATAAATGGGCAAAACTTTGGATGCTTTCATGAGCGGTGGCGGGAGTGATGTCTCCCGGGACGCGTTCGCTTCAGTGCTTGATAGCCACTCTTTTCGGGGTTGGCTACCTCAGTGATATGTGACGGTGCTCGCTTGATATGGCAGCCATTGTCTGCGGGCGAGGATATCGCCTCTTCGTTCCGGTGGGAAACCTTCCACCTGCGGTAGATCATCCGGTGATGAGGGACCGATTCATGCGGGGAAGCCCCCGCTTGCTTGCATTATGGTTGCGAGAGCAGGCTTCAAAACCATGCCCGAGTCTCCGGCTGCCTCTTAGTCCGGTGGTGACGTTTGCTCTAAGTGACCTTTTGTCTTGGACATGGATCGCCTCCGCTGGGAGAGATGGATGGCACATCTTGGTACGCATCGATTCGTTGGTGGGTTTCCCTTTGGGGGATTGAAACTAGGAGGGCCTCGTCAGAAGGTTCCTATGTTGTCGAGTTCCGTGTTTGCCTTGGTCCTCTTCGTGTTCCGTTGCTTGTTTCCCGTCGGGCCCGGGATGAGGCGTGGAGCCTCATTGGGCTGGGATGACATCGCTAACGCGGAGGTAGCTTCTTTCTCGCATGACGCATCCCGATGCTTTTATGTATTTTCTCGAGGGTATGGAAGTATTCCGCTTTCCTCCCTGTGGTGCTCCTTAGATGCCGGGAGAATGTTGTCTCGACCATCGAGTACCCGGATTGGTATGAGTAGCATATCAAGTGGGCACTCCAAGTGGTTTTGGGGAGCAAAGGCGTGAAGCAATTCCTGGGGCAAGATTGTCGTCTCCGCTATAGCCTTAGGAGTGCGTAAGCTTGGTCTAACCCTCGGATGTCATGGGAGACGCTTTGTTTGACTACAGGACTCGAGTTGACAGACCGGCGGGGAGAGGTCCCCTCGTGCACTCGTAGGAGGAGATCCGAGCCGAGGCACGGGTGAACGATGCTCGAGAGCGACCGGTTCGTTTGACACGACAAGGAGGACTCTCGATCTCGGAATGAGGGAGACAGTAACTCGCTCATGGGAATGAAAAAAGACTCGTTGGGGACGCAGGGAGGAAAGGAAAGAGTGACGAAGGGCCAATCGCGAGTAGCATGGAATGACCTTCTGAAACACTGAGTATCCATTCATCGGCATCGCAGACACATTGATTGTTAAATGTTTTAAGTCGTCTTTTAGCATGTTGTGAGTTTGAGAGTAGACCGTGCTTGAACTCATCAAGAAGTGTTTTAACCGTGATGATTTGTGATTTACTTTAAAGCTTTGTCGAGACGCAAAATCTCTTGCTTGCTTCTTTCCCGAGCCTTGGTGGCATCAATTTTTGGAATTTTGTGTATTCCTTAGACCGAACCAATGAAGGCCGCCACGTTCCTCCTGACCGAGAGGCTCAGTCTGCGTAGTTCGACCCTCTTTTGTGGAAGAAATGACTCGTAATGTACACTTGCAAGGGCGTATTTATTTTTGAAAAGGTGGGAACGGGTCCCCTTTTGTGTGAATGCCTTATTTGATGTAGGCACAAAAGAAATGCTTTTGGGTTTGACTCTTTTGAGAGAGTATGAGTACTGAAAAGCTTGTAAAAGTGTATGGAAGCCCTCACGACGTAAAATCGTGTTTAGCTCTATTGTCCTATTTTGTAGAAAAAGAAGACTTGTCGAGACAATTGAAAACTTGATTTGTTCACAATGATCACTTGTTAGCTTAAAACCCTTTGTTGATGTTCGGGTTATTCAACAATTAAACCTGATATGCTTTGATTAATGAGGAGAAAGTCAACCGGTATCAAGGATCGAGTTGGTCTGGTGTGAAAGAAGGTTTGTGTATAGGAGAGGTCATTGATGAGATCGGGTTTGTGGATTTGTATGTGTTTATGACCGGACCATTTCTGGTTGCCTACGTTCCCCTTAAGACAAGGAGCTCAGGTCGACGTAGTTCAGGGTTGAACTGTGTTTGGCTTTGGGGCCAGGGTATGAATATTCGTGCGGCCTGTGGCGAAAATGCTTGGAAGGTTGAATGATGAGGCACGGGCCTTGAGGTGATTCCTTGACAAGTCGTATTTGACGGCAGTTTCAGTGACTCCCTTGCTTCTTGTTTGTTGGCGCTGGGTCCTTGACCTCATTTTTTGTGAACCTTTCGCTTGAGCTCCTCTTTTTTGTTTTGAAAGCTTCTGCTTGAGCTCTTTTTTTTTTTTTTTTTAAAGCTTCGCTTGAGCTCTTTTTTTTTTTTTTTTTTGAAGCATATGAGGGCGAAGGCAAGCCCTCGCTTGAACTTTCTTGATGCGCACGAGGGCGAAGGCAAGCCCCTAGATTGTTGTCGACATGGGGTCAATCTTTTGATGCTGAGTGACCTTTTGTTGTCCTTTGATGTTCCTGCCGTCTTTGACTTGGTCAAAGTGATGGTGGGGACATATTTTGGAAAGTGTATGGCTTGATGGAGGCCTTTGTGTGGGGTATGGTAAGGTGTATGGGAGCTATCGATTGACTTTCTCACACCAATTAATCAAAGCATTAATCATTTGTGGAATTACTTGTTGAGCAAATGCAAGTGATCACATAGAACAAAACCATTTCATTAAATGTAATGTGGGGTGCAAATTAATGTCTCAAGTCTAGCAAGAAAAGAAAGAAGACTTATGTATGGAAAATTGAAGACTTAATTACAATGTCCGAGGAGGACTTGATTGAATGAAAACAAGACTAGAACCTACGAGGTTCGACCGTATGATTCTTTGATTTGCGTCTCTTCGACTCTTCAGCCAGCTCCCAAATTCATTTTGGTTAGAACATTCTCTAGGCCTTGGGCCCGATTTTTCTCTCGTTTGACAACATGCTTAAAGATTTGTTTAATGCATTGTTCATTAATGTGTCTCAAGCGTCTTTACCAAGTGAATCATTATTAACTGTTTTTGATTAGTTAATTTATCATTTGTTAAAGTGGCAATGAGGGGATACTCGTAAAGGTCGATCATTTATTCAAAGCATAAGGAAGCGCGGTTTATGTTACAAACGCATAATCTTTAGGCGTAAGGCCATCGAGACGACTCGAGAGACTCGAACATAAATACGACAGACTCGGGGTCTTTTATTTTTGAAGATAGACTCTAGGAGACGGGGTTAGTCCAAGCTTCTCGTCCCGTCTCTTCTGCCGGGCCGTGGGTCCGCGTTTGTGAAAGTCACGCCGTTTTTGATGTCGCCACTTGCTCGACCTGTCTCGAACAGCCTTATCTCTGGGGGAAGGCTCGATCCATCCCTTGGTGTGCCCCGATTCTGGAAAGGATTGTTGGGGAATAACCGTTCTTGGATTCTTTCTCTCGAATTCTTCATTGCGGAAGCCCCAGGTTCCGTCTTCACGTCCCCATTCATCACGGGAATTTGCAGAGGACTTCTCCACCCTGATTACCCCGTCATTTCTAGGGAAAGGGTTTCCAACTGTGATGGGACCGCAGGGGCGTTCCAACTTTCCCTCTTCGATTAGCCCTTGGACCACTTGTTTTAGCACGAAGCAATTGTCGGTGGTGTGACCTGGTAGTTGTGGAAGGCGCAGTGCTTGCTCATATCCATGTTGGGCTTGCGAGTCTTTGGTTGGAAATTCTCAAGGGGTTTGAGAATGTTCCTCTTTACTAGTGTCTCGAGGACTTGGCTCAAGGGCATCCCGAGGTTATCAAAATGCTGGAACTGTGGTATGCGAGGGGGATTGTCGTTCCTCGGGGGTGCTTGATCGCGGTTTACTTGAGCTCCGTTCTGGATGTAGTGGACTGCTCTGGTAACCTCTTTCTTCTTGTTTGGAGGTGTTTGGTAACCTTTTTCCTTTTGCTTAAGGAAACTCTTCCGTTGTATCTCCTTTGCATGTTCTGCCAACCAAGCCATATGGGGGTGGTCAGTAGGCAGAGGCAGGCTGCCGTTTTCTGGGATGGAGACCGAAGATGGAGGTGGATTGGCAGATGGGATCGCCATTCGGGAGTCTTGGGGAGGCAGTTGAGTGTATACCAACCCATATCCTGGATTGTTGAAATTGGGGGCGTAATTGCCTGGACCACTAAGGGTTGTGTTTGGGAACTGGGGAAACGATTCGTTAGCCCCAAGTGGCAGTCCAGCGGGTGGAAGGTTTGAAATGTCGGGATATCCGCCTGGGATGTCCGTCCCTGGTAAACATTGGGATTTCAAGTTGTGGCTGCGGGACTCATACAGAGGCACAGGATTGAATTCCAGGGGATATTGAGAGGTGTTAGGATTTGAGGGAGCGGGCCCATAGGTGTGCTGAGGTTGGAAAATCAGAGTTGTTTGACTGAGGCTCGAATGGAGCTTTGAGCGGGAGTTGCCTTGCATTGCTAGGTTTCCGTGGATTTGTGAAGGAGGGACCTGCTGATAGCTTTGAGAGACCGGGGGAGCCGATATTTCTCCGTCTTCTATGAGAACGACGGTCCCATCAGGTTGGGGAACCACGACGGTTCTGCGACGGCGCATGGCATATGCAATCCAAGCCTGCTGCACTTCTTGGCGTTTCTCGAGAGCCTTAAAAGCTTGCCAAACTTCTTCCATTGTTTGGAAATTTCCCGGGGCGGGGTTCCGTTTCCCTCACCGTTATCCGTTGATCCCGTCATGGGGAGTAGCGGACGGTGGACCGTTGAACCGGAAGGGTCATCGGACCTTGTGACCTCAATACCGAAAAGGCGGCTCCCGGGTATTCTCAACCACTCTCGGTTCGCCGGAGGGGGCGACGGCAAGGTTTAGACACAGAATGGCCTCTCGGGATAAAAAGGGGGAAAGCTCACGTGGCATGCGGTTTCCGTTTCTTTTATATTTATTATTTTTTTTGTTGTTTTAATTTACTTAAAAACGTGTTTTCTCGTAGTCCTAGGTAGGTTGGAAAAGATTGCTCTTCTTTTTCGCAACTATGCTAGATCCCGGGTCAAGAGACCATCCGTGCGGCTATAAGCCCCTCGTTTTGCACCCGTATTTCGACATCCTGTGGTGGACAGCCTGTGCGAGGGTCCTATAGTGCAAGCGGTTTCCACCGGCCTAAAAGAAAAATCGAACCTAAGGACCGAGCTCGTCATGTTCGTTTTGATGCGTTAGCCATGTGAATAGTGAACCGAGCCGGCCACTAAGTCAAGATCAGTCAAGAGTTCGGCATGACCTTCTCTTTGCCTTGCTTGCGCAAGGGATCTCGTGACGTTAGGCGTTGGCCGGGTCATATCGTCATGGCCGACGTATCAAAGGCGTGATGACATGGTGTCACGCGAGCATGGATGTATATCCGGACGGAACATCGCTCGGGTGTAGCTTCGAAATCAAGATCAGTCAAGATTTTAGCATGACCTTTCATCGCTTTGCTTGCGCAAGGGATCTTGAGTTCCGAGCCTTGACTCGTAAAATGGCCGCATGGTATATGTATCCAGCCGTATGACACCTGACCGGGTAAAACCAACCGAGTTTGGACAGAGTGTGACTCAAGACTCAAACGTGTGGCTGACGCTTGGCTAGGATGGGATGTTTGGAATGATCCCGTGCGCGCCAAGAGGCCTAGGGAAGACCAAACGGATCGCAACCGAGACCACTCCGGTTAAGGGTTGTAGGTCATGAGGTGCCAGATCCGAGGCAAAGAAGCTGCGCATAGTGTGCGGTGTAACCGAGGCAAAGTGTGAGTAGAGTGCGGTGTAACCGAGGCAAAGAAGGCGCGTAGTGTGCGGTCTCTAAAATTCTTTTTTCCGAGTAAAATAGAAAATTTTGAAGAATTTTAAATGTATGCACGTATGTATATTGATGCATTTTTTTTGTATTTTTATTTTTTTTGTAAAATAAAACGAAGCACGTGCACACACACACAACAGCTTAAAGGAAGGGGTAAAATGAAAGTTTGACCCTCATCATCGTTTTTAAAAATCTTTTGTTTTGTTTAAAAGTTTTTTAAAACAAAGTGTCCTCAACAGAGTCGCCAACCGAAATTACCCGGATCCGGCTCGCGCGAGCCCCTGCATCTCGCATTCGTCGCCGTTCGGGAGGTCGCCCGGATCCGAGAGGCAAGACAATCGCGCCCAGCATCTCGGCTTATTCCGTTTTAGCGTTGCGTGTTGGAGGTGTCTCGCCGTTTTGCTTTCGCATTTTGTAGAGTCGCCACGCCCGTTTTTATTAAGCCCAAAACATTGAAAAAGGGCACGCTTTAAAGATAAATTTTAAACTGTTTTTGTGTGATGAGATTTTGAGTTCTGGAGGTCGATGACTCCTCGGAAGAGAATATTAGAATATTAGAGCTCACCCGAGTCGCCTCGTAAAACGAGCCTTTCTGATACCCCTAATATCCTTTAAAAAGTTGTGTGTGTGTGTGTGCTTTTAAAAATGCATGTCAGATCGGATGTCTACATTGTATTGAAATGTATTGAAATAGAATAGGAAGGAAGCCTTACCAATGTTGGTTCGTGTCCTGTCTTCCGCAGGGGAATAGTGTTTGAGGCTCTGAGTAGCGTGCCTGGATTGCTTCGGGATGCCGTTGTCCGCGGACGTAGTTTCGGCTTGAGTTGAAACCGTAGGCCGCGCTGGGGCGCAGGTTCGGCGGCGTGGGGATTGTCGGGATTAGTCTGGGCGCAGGTTCGGCGTGCGCTGGAATCGTTGGTTGGATTCGGCAGAGGTTCGGCAAGGTTTGGGATCGCCGGTTTGACTCCTAAAGAGCCGGACACCGTGGGAAAGACTGTGCAAGGCCTCTGAGTACCACGAGGGGCCTCAGAGTACCTCGAGAGTGCCTCGGCAGCGCGGGAGCGTCTCTGAGCGCTCGGAGAGGCTTCTGAGCACCTCGAGGGGGCTCGGAAGGCCTCGGAAGGATCCGAAGGGGCCGGAATGCCTCGAAAGGTCTTAGAAGGGGAGCCAAGGCTTAGGAGGAAGAGAGAAGTGGGAGGTGTGAAAAATGAGGAGGGGAAGCCCTCTATTTATAGTAGTGGAAAACTGCAAAGAGGTCCGTACGGACCTCTTAGGTAATGATGGATTTCCGGGATTTGAGGGAATCTCGTGGACTTTAAGGGGATTTTCGTAATGATTATGTCTGGTGCAAAGAGGTCCGTACGGACCTTTTGGCATGCAAAGAGGTCCGTACGGACTTTCCATGCTCTTGTGAATGTGATGGCAAGCTAGCTCTCGTCGAGAGCTTTCCAACCATATATGGCACGTCTCAATCGGAGTTCGTATGAAGGAGTTATGACCTCCGGAAGTTTGCCTCTGGTTTTGTCGTATGCTGGGATGGAGAGCGATCCAGATTGGGGTACTTACAGTGCCCACAGCCAGGCACCGGGGCTACCTCCTTCAAATCGACCAAGGGACTATCGAGGCAAATCTCATCAGAATCCCTCAGAGTTCGGAGATGCTAACTATGTCAACGTTCTCGAGTAGGCAAACCCTGAAGCAGTCTGATACATCAAGTTCAACTGTTGTAAGTACCCAAATCCGGATCGTCCAAATCCGTCAGAAAGTTAACCGAAATCCGTTAACTGGCCCGCTCCAGGTTAACCGGAACTCGTTAAACTCCCCGTTGCCGTGCCAACGAGACGTCCCGGGACTGCCCCGTGCATCCCGACATCGAACCGTACTTAACACGTGTCATCACGTGTAAAAGTACATCTTTCCCGGAAAAACGCACTTTCCGGCACTTTCCTGGGGCATTTCGGACATTTTCCGGACTATTATTTTAAAAAACGGACAAAACCGGGACCGGGGAACAAACTCCCACATGGCTGGTGACTCAGAGGGCACGTGGCAGCCATGCCACCTCCCTCTAGTCACTCTTCAATCACAAATCAAGGCCAAAAGACCAAAATACCCCTGATTTGCAAGCCAAGTCCGGCCGGACTCCCTATGCACATTTTCGAAATTGCCAAAGAAGTCCTTCAAATTCTCAAAATACCACAAAACCCCCGGATTCAGGCAAAGTCCGTCCGGACTCCTACTGCATTTTTCACCTATAAATAGAAATGGCTGTCAAAGCCAAAAGAAGAGAATTTTTACCCCAAAATTTCACCATCCTCACGGCCCAAACTGGTTTACACCCCTTCCGAGCTCCCGTTCTGTCTCGATTCGCGTGAAACCTTCGTATTTCGATCAAATACGCCCCTTACTACTTCGAAACAACCTTTTGAACCACTTTCCGTGTCCCGTACACACCTTCCGAGTCAAAGGAGTCGACCCTAGCCATAGGTATAACTCCCTCTCTCTAAATCTCTCATTCCGTCTCGGTTTACGCGCCAGTCGCTACAACCGTTTCGAACAACATTATCAAAATGTAGACGCCTCTGTCTTACGGGGTTCGATACGTTTTAGCCCCTCGATCCTCTTCTCTTTTCGTAAGAGAAGTAATCACGGGTTAAAACGGCGTTCCGACCCCGTTCCGTTTATTTTTATCGTCATTTACCAATTCCGGATCGATCGATCCGTTGATCGTCATTTAATTTCTGTCATTTACAAATCCAAGCCGATTGGCCTCGTTGATCGTCATTTACAAATCCGAGCCGATTGGCCTCGTTGATC
Organism: Adenophora triphylla var. japonica; assembly: GCA_022495995.1. Taxonomy (NCBI): domain Eukaryota; kingdom Viridiplantae; phylum Streptophyta; class Magnoliopsida; order Asterales; family Campanulaceae; genus Adenophora; species Adenophora triphylla. The sequence continues at coordinate 2,653 of JAFEMH010006346.1, read as the reverse complement.
GTCATTTACGATTCCGGATCGTTTGATTCCGTTGACACTGCTTTAAATACTGTCATTTACAAGTCCGACCCGTTTGGATCGTGATAGTATTTACTTTTCAAAGTCCGAGTCGCAACCCGATTCGTTGATCGCATATCATTTTATACGCATTTTTCCTGTAAAAATCGTTAACAATGTAATGCCTGGTTCAAAACCGGAGTTCGTCCATCGAACTCTCTTTCAAAAACGCGCGACATGACGTTTCGCCTCCAAACGCTCATCTTCAAACTAAAAGCCGCCATTTGACACTCAAAATCATTTAATACGCATTTTTCTCGTAAAAATCGTTAACAATGACTCGCCCGGTTCAAAAAATCAGAGTTCGACCTTCGAACTCCTTTTCAACTCAAAATCGACGTTTGCCACGCAAACGCTCATTTCAAACTCAAAATCGACGTTTGCCACGCAAACGCTCATTTAAAACTCAAAACCGACGTTTGTCATTCAAACGCTCGTCTTTTCAAACAAAGTCACCTAATCAACGTTTGACATTCAAACCAAGATTAAGCTTGTCATTCAAGCCCCATTTCAAAACACACACACACACACACGTTTTCGAGAAAGGTAGAAAGACTCGTCATGCGAGGCGTTTCGGGCGATCTCGTAATACTCTTACCCGAAACGTAACGTGACCCTCCGAACCTAACAATCTCTGGTACAAAAAAGCTTTTTACTCGTTTTTGCTGCCAATAAAAATGATCCCCATTTTCAAAGTCTTTTCCTAAGTTTTTGCTACCAATAAAAACGACACCATTTTCAATAGCCGTTTCTCAACGCTTGGGCTCAAAATACAAAAACCGCGTGGCGACTACTCATTTTTTCCTTCCCAATGAACGGAGGTCTGAGACACCAACCCTCCGCGACAGACAACCGTTGCGCGCCCGCGCGAAATCCCTGGGTAATTTCGCTTGGCGACTACTGGGAAAAGATACTTTTTTCAAAACTACCGTTGTTTTCTAAAAGCCTTCGGTCAAACTTTCGTTTACCCTTCCTCGCTGTGTGCGCTGTGTTACTTTAAACCTCGAACGGTTTTTGTTTCAAAGGCATTACATTGTCAACTTTTCAAAATCACACCATGTTTGTGCATCCCCATTCATGCTTGATTTTCATCGTCGTCTTTGAACCGTGCATCATAAATTCTTTAAGACACATTCTCAAAAAATCTCGTTTTACTCGTAAAAGAATTTTAGTGACCGCACACTACGCGCACTTCGCCGCCTGAACACCGCACTTCACGTGCACTTGCCGCCCTCGGTGACACCGCACACTACAACCCCTAACCCGGGATGGCCTTATCGGGCTTGCACTCCGATTGGTCCGCCGTACACCTTTTCGGGGGCGCACGGGTCATCCCAAATATCCCATCCTAGCCCGTGTAAGCTTACGCACTCTTCAGGTCACACTTTTGTCCAAGACCCCTGGTTTTTGGCTTAGCTCGTGTCATAAAGCCTAAGTGTATGTTTTTACGCCGGCCCCGCTCCGAGTCAAGCTCGAGAGTTTGAGACCAAAGGTCGTTCCCGACCAAGTCTTGCGCTTCTTCGCCTTGACTTTGACGCGGAGCTCAACCGAAAAATATACCCGAAGGTTCAATGTGACGCCGCTGTCACCAAACCTCGCCGTATGTATCGTGCCGCCCACAACTTGGCCAACGCTTAAAAAGCTAAGGTCTCTCGCACAAGCGAGTCAGAGAGGTCATGCCCAAAATTTTGGCACGATCCCCGCCTTAACTTAAGGACGTTGACTTCGACCGTGGCCCGTACGTCACATACGTTGAAAGTTTGCGTGATCGCCTAGCCTTAAGTTCATTTTTTCCTTTGTCGGTGGAACTCGCTGCCTTATCGTACCTCGCCGGGATAGTCCGTCCCGAGATAGATGATCTACAATGGAAACGAGGGGCTTATAAGCCTAGTGACGAGATCCACCGATTAGAGCTCTAGGATTAGTTGCGAAAAGAAGACCCGCTCTTTTCCAACCGATTAGGACTCGAGAAAACGCGCTTTAAGTAAACATTAATCGGTAATCGCACATTGCACAAGCCCGAAACCTGAGCCAAATCCCTTTTCCGAAGCCTAAACCCTTCCTTTTCGTTCCTCGCAAATGAGCGTAAAGTGGTTCGTGATTTCCGGCCAGCCGCCTGCCAGGGAACACCGTTACTATAGCAAATGGGCGAAGCTTCTTCTGCCTCTCTCCTCACCGAATTTCCGACATGTCTAGCTCACCGAGAAATCGTGATCTGGGGAAGGACCCCCGCCACCGTAATGTATATGACTTTGGAAGAAGCCATCCGGGCTTGTGAGGTTCACAAGAGGCAGTGTTAAGATTAAATGTAATTAACGAGTCGTGGCGCTTTCCGAATGAGCGTGGTATAGCGGCCTATCCCTCGCCGGGACTTGCAGTTTCTTTGTCCCCGGTCGAGGATGACGATTCCCCGAAACCAGCTTCACCAAACCTTCAACCAGATTCCTCCCCGCCAACTTATGGATGCCTTCCAACCAAGGAAACAAATGACCTAGGCTCCATGTTGCCACCTCTCGTGGCAACCCCGTCATTTTTGGTCGCCTGCTACTCCTATCACTCAATATCACCGACCGCCGGACCATCTCAGATGCCAATA